>JALKBU010001442.1:0-11042 GCA_023091735.1 Trichomonas tenax
TAATCATTGATCATGCAGGAAGTCACATTCATTCAGTTTACGGAAACACTGCCGACACCGGTTCAGGTACTGATTACATGCCTCCATACATTACTGTTTACACGTGGTATAGGGTTTATTAAATCCAAATACATTTTCTCTCATAACCACTAAATTTATTTTTCAAAATTTCTTACCCCCAAATCCTTGCCCTTCGGGCGTGGGCGAAGCCCTTCGCTTTCTTTTTTTTTAGTTAGTTAGTTAGTTTGTCATAAATTATTTTTTTAAATCCAAATAAATTTCTCTCATAATCACTAAAATTAATTTTCAAATTTCTTACTTCATAAATTTCTTTCGCTTTCTTTTTTTAGTTAGTTTGTCATAAATTATTTTTTCTGAATACATTTTATAAAGTCAGGAATTCCAAAATAAAATTAACGTTAGTTTTGTAAGTAATTCAAAAATTTATTTTCTATATAGGGGGGGACCCTAACTTGTAAAACTAACTCTGTCCTAAATATATTTAAATAGATGTTCGAGGAAGCCACGGCGCAGTCGTGGATTACGCGAACATCTAATTACTAACTCCCGGTGCACTTTTCATTTTTGCCCCTAAATCACTGTTTTTCATTACTTTTCATCAAATTTTCAACATAAACGACCTCATTTCCTCATCTCGACATCGAAATCAACCAATAATAAAAATAACAACTGTTTAAGAAAAGTTTTTTTTCATCATAAATCTAACTATTCCGTCAATCTTAATTCCTCTCATTATCTCAATAATTTTCTTCGTATTCTCGTATATTTCCTCATTTTCATAGTTTATCAAAACCTCTGAACTTCGTATGAAAATATAAGGGTATTCTTGTTTATTTTTCCTTATCGTATTTTTCTTAATTATTCGTTCACTCTTCAAATCAAACCAAACATCATTTACAATTTTCTTATTAAATAATTTTGAAATCTTCCTCGCTGTTTGCGGCAAATCCGTTAAATACGATTTCTTGAATCCGCAATACGTTCCTTCTACTTCCATTTACTTTATAATTAAAAAAAATAAATATTTTTAAAATTAAACTTAATCCACAAATGATAAAACATGCCGAAATCTTTAAATCTTAACGTGAAAACTTCACGAAATCATTAAATTTCTTCATTTATGGGCACAAAGCGAGCCAAGGGCTCGCTGGGCTGCCCCATTTGTGTGTGTGTTCGGTTGATAGAAGTATTAGAAAAGAAATGTATGAGATACAAATCATGAAGAAAATTACAGAATTTATTTCTACACATGCTCCAGATAAAGTAGTAGAAATGTGGAAGGAAATTAAACTTACTTCTAAATTGGAAAAAAAAATTTTACTTATCAAATTTGAGTTGTTTACATGACATTTTTGACATGTAAACATGTCACTTTTCAAGAGCGATAAAAATATTTTAAGTTTCAAGATAAGTAGGTCCGCACTAACTAAGGCCTCTTACCACAAACAAGAATAGAGGTATTGGTGCATTCATGGCCTAGATGATGGTTGTTGCATTGATAATAACATCTGTCCTTTCTTTTTCGAATTTCAAAAAATATCTTCGTAATTAATGTGATAAGTCGTAATTAGTTAACTCGTATAAAACATGCAGATTATATGTAGTATCCTGATCCTATAAATACTCATAAACTCCCAAAATTGACCAAAATACAATTTCAAATTCACTACTTTAATGAGTATTTACCTAATTTATATGTATTTCTGTTATTAAGATATAAATTCTGATATCATACTCACATTGTTTAAGAAAATATGAATTTGTGTGAAATTAAAAACATTTCATCAAATAAGACTAGTTAAGCAGTAAAAGTTGTATAAAACAATATTAAAGTAGTTGTAATAAGTATTTTCATCTATTAAAAGCAACAAATCGACGTTTTTAATTGATAAATTTGCAGATTCATGTAAGATGATTTATTTTTGTTTTGTTTGTAGTTATATCTCATCTATATGGCCTCTATAATGAGCTTCTCAAACCATGTTGGAATAGTTGAAGTTTTTCTCGATGTGAGAATATCATTGGGATTACTAGGCTTCCGCCCACGCCCCGAATTTAATGGCGATGTTCGAGAAATTATTTGGAATTTTGGTCCAGGCGGTATTCAACAATAAAAATATCAATGAGCGTGCATTATTTTACATGCAAATATAAATATTGTGTGATTGGCTTATCCACATTTTATATTTCATTTGAATGTCGTCAATTTGACACGTAATCATGATATTTCTGACATCACGATATATAAAGATATATATGTGTGTCTAGACACATGTGTCTAACAGGCGTGAAAATATATGGAAAATGAGAAGCGTAGAAAAGCGTATGCAATTTTTAATTCTTTTTGAGAAATTTCATTGCTTTTACGTCGTGAGTAGAAAGTAATTAATGAAATGGGATGATTAAATGATGTAAAATATAAATATGCAATTAATTTGGTTTTTCATAAAATATCGGCGATGATTTTTATTGTATGGTACATTTATTCTCGTTGATCTGCACCGAGATCGCTATGTGGAGCATAGATAGGCAGAGATATATCGAAAAAGTCAAAAAAATGAGTTTCAATTATGACAATATTATGACAAAAGAGCTGAGTGATAAAGAAAAATAACATGTGTAGAAGAGATATAAACAGGGGTGGAATAATAAACAGAATTAAATCATGTTTGGTAAAAACGTCGCTTTTTTGTTACTTCTGAGCCGAACGGGCGACGACATGTGGAGCTTGTTGAGTATAGGCTGGTGGTTACGTCCTGAGCTGTTTCTCTCGATCGTAACACGCTCCATTGGGACTTTTTCGATCGGTCTCAGTGCTGGGAGTGATCTTGAGTTCATCGGCTTCGTCTGAGACATGTAGAATATCGACTTCGTCCTGATGGTGTAGACTTGTGCCTTTATCATGTTCTTGAGGAGTTCGTGATTAATTCCTTTGTGATTCTTGTATTTGGTGCACTCATTCTCAAGGTAGCTGTCGTCGATGACGATGTCGTCAAGCATCTGCTCGATCTCTACCCTGTAGCCCTTCAGCCACGGGTGGTCCAAAATCTGGTTGACGTCCGGTCTGTCCTGCGGGGACTTCGACAGCATCCTCATGATGAGGTCCTTCAGGCTGAACGACAGGAAGGAGGGCAGCTGGACCTCGCTCATCACGATTTTCTGCAGGCAGATGCTCATGTTCTCATGATAGAAGGGGAAGTTCCCTGTCGTCATGACGTAGAGCATGACGCCGGCGCTCCATATGTCGACCTTCTCCGTGTACTCCTCTCCCATGAGGAGCTCCGGGGCAGCGTACAAACACGACCCGCAGTGTGTTTTGAGAAATGTTCCGTCGACTGACTTCGAAAATCCGAAGTCAATGAGTCTGATGTTGTGGTTGTCGTCCAAAAGGATGTTCTCGAGCTTGATGTCTCTGTGCGCGATGTGGCAGTTCTTGTGGAGATGTTTCAATGCAAGCATAAACTCCGAGAAAATGATTGCTGCGTCTCTCTCCTCGAGTTTGGTGTTCTTTGTGACCTCGCTGAGCAGTGTTCCGTTGTCTAAGCACTCCATAACGAGATAAATCTTTTCATCTGACTCCAAAGCTTCGTAGAATCTGCATATAAACGGGTGCTGTGCCTTCTTCAGGGTCTCAACTTCGTTGTCGCCATTCAAATCCTTGTGTTTGTAGTTCTCCTTCTGCTTCGGCATCACTTTGATTGCAACTCTCGTCCCCGTGGGCTTGTAGATGGCCATGTACACCCTGGAGAAGCCGCCTTCGCCAATGGTGCTCTGGAACTCGTAGTTGCACAGTAGCTCTGCATCCATTTTTGATTTCTGACGTAAGTATTTTTTACACATTTGAATGAACATTCAATTTTAGGGAATGCATTCATCTGCAGAGAGATTTTAGAGTTATTCCAGTTTTCTCTCAAAAATCTCTCTCTGCGGCGTTTTTTGTATTTTTTGATGATAATTATGTTACATATAAATAGCTGAATTTTAATGAAATTGAAAAAACGCTATTTTTATAAAACCTGACCTCAACGCTTTTTAATATAATTTTCTTTATGAATTGTGACATATAGAGGATAAAGAATCGAATTATAGATAAATTTTTGATGATTGTTTAGATAATTATCTAAAAAAATTATTTTGGATGTATATTATGATAAGGAGATTGGAGTTATGAAAATTTAATTTTAAAGAAGTTTTTGATTATAAACAGTTTGTTTTGATTTCAGAAATAACGATAGTTTTGTATAAATTACGTGGTTTCGATGTTTATTTTCGAGTTTTGGCGAGACCAGAACAAAGTTGCAGTTGAAAAGTGACAATAATGGTCAATGTAACAGAGCTATACAAAGCAATATTAAAAAAAAAGTTGTCGAGACTCAGTTACGCACAGAATGAATCTCTCAGCCAAACATTGTCATCTTCACTCTTTATTATCTTGTTTTTCAAGTTTTATGTTTGATAATTTTTCACAATAATCTACAAGTTAACATCAATCCCTAAGTTACACATAGAATGGATCTCTAAGCCATAGACTCTCATCTTCACTCTTTATTATCTTGTTTTTCAGGTTTTAAGATTACAGATCTTTTTCACCTTTTAGAAAACATGTTTTATTCCTTATTATCAGCAATAACTTCATTAAATCTTTTGATCAGTACTCTCAGCGTTGGTAGAAGAACATTTGGCTCCACCAGTCTTCCTTCGCATCGTTTTTGTTTCAATAAGAATCTTGGTATATATTGAAGATAAATATTCGAATTTTTATACACAATTGAAAATCCGATATTTTTACTTTACAAATGTCATAATCCGACTTTACGTGTCAGAACCTTAAAACGTAACTGCACTTTTGTTACACACTCGAGTTTTGGCCATTATCATTTCAAAATTTTTTACATTGCAGTCAGAAACAGTTAACAAGATAGAATTTGCTTACTTGATCCAAGTCAACACAGATTGCATGTTAGGATTTGAATAATGACGTAAATAGTCTTATTTTCAAAATTTTATTGTTAAATAGCATTTACACACATTTTGTAGACTGTTTATAACATTTTTGGCCTCTTACAAAGTCTTTACATCCTGCGCTGAAATAAATATACTTTCAACATTACATTTGTATGCTATTCTTCCGCAATTGCATGATTTTCATTTTTGTATACAAGAGTTGAAAGACAATTTTCATTGTACAAAACAGTTAACATGCTATAGGTTAATGTGCTGCTTGCAAATTGATTCAAAAATAAACGATTTTTTTTTGATCTCTGAACAATTAAAGATGATATACTTTAATATATAAACTCAGTGTATATACATCTCATTGGCGATTCTCTCTTTGCAATTAAGAGCGAATGAAGTTTTTAATGATGTAGAGATGTTTCTCTCTCCGGAATTGACGCTTAATCTCATCTCTTTAATATGAAGGGATTGATTCTGCATTTCATAACGTCACTGTTATCACTCATGCACATTAAAAGCTCTTTGAGATCTTAATTCTTTTTGGATTCCATTTTTTTTTTTTTCATGTTATTTATGCTTATCATTACACTTGTTTGTCATATATTCTCTCATATGACATCAAAAAGGATCTTTGGAGTGTTGTTGTTAAAATAATTTGGTCTAAAAATGAGTGAATAAGTTAAAAAATCAAACAAAAATTTAAATAATAAACAACAATTAAATAGCCATCTTGATGAGTTTTGGCTTCTTGATAAGCGTGTTCGGCGGAGGCGTTGCAAAGTCCAGCCTGTGGTGGGTCTTCAGGAGTGTCTGATAATTCTTGTTCCTGCACTCCATCACTGTCTTTTCCGGAATGACAATGTGCGCGAACGATTTTCTCGTGACCGCGTTCTGCCTCGTCTTGAAGAACACCTGCTTTATCTCATTCATCATGTACTACCTCTCGATGATGTTGTGGAACAAGTTGTCTTCTGAGTGGAAACGTCTCAAATCGTTTGCAATTATCGTCATCGATGGTGACTGCGTTGAGCATTCCCTGGAGCTGCGCTACAGTGTCCTTTATCCATGGGTGCTCCAGAATTTCGTCGACAGAAAGTGTTTCCATTGGATCTTTCTTCAACATCTTCCCGAGAAGGTCCTTGAGCGATAGTGAGAAGAAAGCAGGGTACGTTACCTCCTGGAAAATGATCTTCTGCGCCAACTTCGGCAGGTTTTGGTCATCAAAAGGAATGAATCCCGCATTTTGCGCAAAGAGAAGGATTCCTGCGCTCCATATATCGACCGAGGAAGTGTACTTCTTTCACTGAATGATTTCTGGCGCAGCATAGAACAGAGAACCGCACTGTGTCTGGAAATAATGATCCGGGCCCATCTGCTTTCCGAAATATATGATTCTGATGTTGTGGTTCTCATCGCAGAGAACGTTTTCCGCTTTGAGGTCTCTGTGAACGATGTGCATCTCTCCGTGTAAATATTTCAGTGCCAACATAATCTCCGCGAACACGACAGTCGAGTCCCTCTCCTTCAGCTGGACGTTTAGATTGATTTCGTCCAGTAAAGTACCGTTGTCGAGGTACTCTAAGACGATATTAAGATTGTCATTCGACTCCAGGACTTGATAGAGCCTACATATGAATGGGTGCTTTATCCTCTTCAGTATCTCTATCTCTTTGTTGATATACCTTAAGTGCTCCGGCTCTCCATTCACGTTTTTTGGAACGACTTTTATCGCGACGTCGCTGTTCGACGGAATCTGCTTCGCGAGGAAGATCTGCACGAACCCGCCCTGTCCGATGACCGTTTTGATTTCGTACTCGCTGAGCAGATTTCGGTCAACGAGAAAGGAATTCTTGAATCAAAAATTGTTTTTTCTGAATATATATTAGAATAAAATCATAATTAAACAAAGTCTGAATATTTTTGAATGGTTATAATATCAACTTTTTATATTGTTTCATATATCATATGGTTATGTCAATGACAAAATTTGGAGGCAAAACCGCTCTATAGTTTTGAGAGAAAAAGAAAAATAGATTTCTGATCTCCGTATAGAATAGAGTAAAAACAAATAGAAAATTGTTTTTGAGCCCGAAATTAACTCATTCAAAAAATTATTATAACATCACAAAATTTATTAAAGTGAAGTTGCTTTGCTTTTGCAGGCAAAGAGTTTTTCAAATTTGTCAAAAAAAATTGATTGTTATCGAAAAATGTTTTATTTCTTTTGACAATTTTATGAATTTTAGTAGTTTTATTGTTTATAGATGTTAATTTTTGATTTTTTTTGAGAAAAATCACTTTTTGTAAAAGTACTGTTGTCAAATTTTTGTTGCTTTTTATTTTTGTTGTATTTTTAAGTTCTTTTATCTTTTTACTTATTGTGTAGTTTTCTTTGTTTTAAAACGAAAAAAACTTTTTATTTTTGCGAATTTTGAATTTTGAAATGTCCCATTTTTCTGCCATGTCATAGTGTCCGTTTGCACTCAGCTAAAGCTCTGCAATTTTCTAAGGTGCATGATTTTGTTTTATATAATTTATCATTATCAAGTAGTCACAGACTAAGCTTTTGAGGATAGCTTAGGTTCTAGATATAGTTCTAAAGTCTCTTATAAATATGTGATATAATATTTGTTAATATAAGCGTAATAGTATTTATTAATGAAATATTTATAATATACAGCAATATCCTATGATAAATATAGAAGATAAATGTGATTTAAATGATTATTTTTTCCAAAATCAATCAATAAAGTGGTATATCACTATTTCATTAATAGATTTGTTGAACAAATAGGAAATAGTTAACATATATAACGCAATATCTTTAAAAATGCATAAATAAAAAACAAAAAAAATAGATCGTGTAGTACTTGATGACCTGTGGAGTTCTCTTCTGGTTCTGGTGCCTCTTGATGACTGATGGGACGTAGATCTTCTTTGTGACCATTGTGTAGTTTCAAGGCTGAATAGGCATTGAAATGCTGAGTGGCTTCAGTTGAGGCGAAGACCTGACGAGCTCTGTCCTCTTTCTCGCTAAGTAGAAAGCCGGTTCGATGACGTTAGACATGTATTCTCTGTCTAAGATCGATGTGATGAGTGCACTGGACTTGGAGAACAAGACTTTGCGCCCATTGGACTCAAAGCGCCCAAGAGCGGCGTTGAGATAGTTCTCATTGAGTTTATAATCTGTCAACAATTCTTCGATTGAGTTTATCTGGTCTAGTACAGCTGATTTTAGTTAATTAATTTTAATATTTCAATCTTCTTTTAGGAATGTTTTTTTGCTTTGTTATATGATAAGTAATTATCACATGTTGATATAATTTAAAATTTCAACTAATTAACATAATGTCAACGTTGGATATTGATTGGAAATTTTCGATTTAATTGATTATGATACGATTAACATTAGTACATTCACAAGGTTATGTGTTCTGGTTGATTTTGTATGCTATTTCACTACAATATCTCTTTGCTCATTCAATATAAAATTATATTTCTCGATAATTCCTAATAGCTTTAGGAATTATATAAGATTATGAGAATATATTGGGATTCTCACATATTAATGCCATAAATGCATTCTATTGACAAAAAATACCAATGGAAACTAAGATATAAACTTCATTTATTATGATGAAGTACGATAAGTCGAATATATCGATATGTGGTCATTACATTTTGGATTATCAAACAGCATACCCGCTTTCAGATTGAATCAACTTATTTCTAACACTATAATAGCAATCTGATATAGATTAGTTTGCAATAATTTAGTTATAATCCTCTCTTTTGTGTATTCTGTTCTTGTCGTCTATGAGAGTTTCTTTTGTGAAATTTTGATCGAATATTAACTTATTCAATAATCAATATTGGAAATTGATTAACAAAAAATGTAACAACAATATTGATTGCTGGTATAGATTACAATTCTGTATAAAATATAAGCCAAACGTCATCAGAAGTTAAAATAAATTCTAGTATTCGATAGATTTATTTACATTCCTTTCTTTTTCATGATGAATCTATACGCTGCGTATATGCCGCCGCCAACAAGAGCGGCTGCTCCAGCAATAACTCCTAAATTGAGGAGTTTAGAACTTTGATTCTGGCTGTACAAAGTATATTGGACAGGAGACCTTTCCTCCAGCGGTGCAACATTAGGCTTTAACTGTTTCGCGATGTTATAGTGCATTTGTGCTTCTTCGACATTTTTCTCGACACCAATTCCGTTATACAACAAATTAGCGAGATTAATGTGTGCAACCCAGTCTTTGTTATCGAACGCTATAGCTTTTCTGTATAATTCGGCTGCTTTCTTTCCATCTTTCGCTCCATATGGAATATAATTGAAAGGATCGTAGAAAATTGCACGAAATACGCAAGATTCAGGAGTATCTTTCACGATTTCCAAATATTTGTAAGCGAGTTTGTAGTCTTCTTCTGTATCTAAATACATGTGCGTAATTGCTACTTTGAGGTACACAGCGGGATATCCGTAGTCCTCGTTAACTTTTAGCGCAAAAGTATCAGCGTCAGCGATCGAAAAGCGGTTTTTTAGCATTAACCTGTAGAATGTTACGATTGCAGGAAGGAAACCCATCAGAGCCGACTCGTGGAGGAAATTGGCTGCATCCTGTGGCTGGCTTGCAGCTAAGTAGATGTGCAACATAAAAACAGAGTATGGGTCCATAATTTTGTGCGTAGTGTTGAGGCCGCCTATTAATAAATCCCACGGTACTGAATCTACGGCATGGAGCGTTAATACGATTTTATCCTTATAAACGATTGTTGAGTAGCCAATGATGGGCAACACGAGAAGGCCGCAGAGGAACGGCGCTGCTCCATCAACTCCGACATAAACATCTCTTGTTTCTATGATGACTTCGATTTTGACTTCCTCTTCGTGATCTTCGGGCAGCTTCACGGTGATGATGATCTGGTTGGACTCCGGAATCTGCGCCAGTGTGTAGACGTATGAATCTGCGTATTTTTTGCTAACTTTTGGAAGAATAATTTCTTCGTCCATTTTTTTAATAAATGAGTGTAGGTTAATTTTTAAAATGTAAATTTCGGGATAAAATAAGTTTACAATTGCAATTTCGGGAATAGGGAAGAAATGTGTTTGTAGTCCTTTCTCTGTGTCCGCATATCAGAGCACAGTTTGTACATACAAACTTATGGCAAGTTATGGATAGTTTGACTTTTATATAAAAATGCATCGTCTATTTTTCCATAATTTGTATTTCTCAGCTTTACATCATTCATGAATAACTTTTGTAAACGTTCGGGGAATGTTTTATAAAAAATGTACTGACTCATTCTTTACTTAGGAAATAAAAAAAATAAATTATTTTAAAAACTGATCAGATTTTATAAAGTCAGGAGTTTTAAAATAAAATTAACGTAGTAATTAGATGTTCGCAGAACTCGAGGCGAAGACTCGAGTTCTGCGAACATCTTTTTAAATATATTTACGACAGAATTAATTTTACAAGTTAGGGTCCCCCATATAAAAAATAAATTTTGAAATTGCTTTCAAAATTAACGTTAAAATTGATTTTAGAATTCCTGACTTTATAAAATGTATTCATTTTTGAAAATAATCCACGAGTTCTGCGAACATCTTTTTAAGTAATTACTGAAATCACAAATTATAAAAACAATATTTATTAATGATATATATTTACGATAGAATTAATTTTACAAGTTAGGTCCCCCATATAAAAAATAAATTTTTGAATTTCTTACAAATTAACGTTAAAATTGATTTTGGAATTCCTGACTTTATAAAATTTATTCAGTTTTGAAAAATTTATGACTAACTAACTAAAAAAAGAAAGCGAAAGGAATTTATGAAGTCAGAAATTTGAAAATTAATTTAGTGGAAAATGTTTTACGTTACTTTATAAGTCAAGATTAGGATTTAATTCAAAGCAAGGTATAAGAAAGAAGAAAACCCATTACAAGAAATCATAAAATTAATTTTAAACAGTATTTACGGAAAAACAATTTTAGCGCCAATCGAAACAAAAATAAACTTCATTAATGATATTGATGCGATG
>JALKBU010001443.1:0-11039 GCA_023091735.1 Trichomonas tenax
CATTGATCATGCAGGAAGTCACATTCATTCAGTTTACGGAAACACTGCCGACACTGGTTCAGGTACTGATTACATGCCTCCATACATTACTGTTTACACATGGTATAGGGTTTATTAAACCCAAATAAATTTCTCTCATTTTCACTAAAATTATTTTTCAAAATTTCTTACCCCATTTTCTTTCGCTTTCTTTTTTTAGTTAGTTAGTTAGTCATAAATTATTTTCAAAACTGAATACATTTTATAAAGTCAGGAATTCCAAAATAAAATTAACGTTAGTTTTGTAAGTAATTCAAAAATTTATTTTTTATATGGGGGGACCTAACTTGTAAAACTAACTCTGTCGTAAATATATTTAAATAGATGTTCGCATCCCTCGAGTCTTCGCCTCGAGTTCTGCGAACATCTAATTACTAACTATATATTATTAATAATTATGAGAATAAGTAATAAAATGAAAATAATCTTGTAATGAAAAATGTATCTGTGAAAAAATAAAAAATAGAAAAAAATAATAATTTATTAATATCAAAAGTGAAAAGTTAGTTATAAGATGTTCGCAGAACTCGTAGCTTCGCCACGAGTTCTGCGAACATCTTTTTATATAATTACTGAAATCACAAATTATAAAAACAATATTTATTAATGATATATATTTACCGACAGAGTTAGTTTTACAAATTAGGGTCCCCCCATATAGAGAATACATTTTTCATTTCTTACAAAATTAACGTTAAAATTAATTTTGAAACTCCTGACTATATAGAATCTATTCAGTTTTTAAAATAATTTATGACAAACTAACTAACTAAGAAAAGAAAGCGAAGGGCTTCGCCCAAGCCCGAAGGGCAAGGAATTTATGAGTTCAGAAATTTGAAAAATAATTTTAGTGGAAAATGTTTAAATTTGATGTTTTACGTTACTTTATAAGTCAAGATTAGGATTTATGAGTTCAGAAATTTGAAAAATATGAAAATGTTTTATTAATAAACCCTCTACCACGCATAAACAGTAATGTATGGAGGCATGTAATCAGTGCCTGAGCCAGTGTCGGCAGTGTTTCCGTAAACTGAATGTGACTTCCTGCATGATCGATGCTTAAACCGGTGCTCTATTCTCTTGGGTGAGTCGACCCGGGATGCCATCAAGGAATATTGGTTGAGGTTCGGGTTCAATATGAATGGAACATATTTGAAGGCTAATACTATGGCATATAATGAGGGGTGCATAGTGATACATACATGCGAAGTTTGAAAAAAATTTAATTTTTTTGAAAGTTATATCTGAGATTAAAATTTAATATTTAATGATTTTAACTTGCATTTGCTGTGCGCATGTGGGATGGCACATCTACATCATGTTTCGAATGTTATTTGGTTATGTTATGGTAGTTAGGTCAGTGATTTAAATAATTATTGTTTGTTCTCCACTAGTTTTTCATTGATTTTGAGGGTCTGCCAGTACATATATCCCTTCAGTCTATGAAAAGATAGTGGAGAGCGCAGACGAATTCATCGTTTCTCTTGCAATTTCATCGCAAGCAAGACATCGACGGCCAACAAATGGACAATTCAAAGCATTTCTGCTTATCTAGCCATCTGCAGGCCGTCGATGTCTTCGAAATTCACTCATACTAATTAATTTGATGCTACAATTCAAACATATATTTTCTGCTACTTTCTGAGGTTTCTATGACATTCCATGTCACAGAAACCTTCGAGAGCAATAAAAAATGCGACTAATGCAAACATCTCATTCATCGATCAGCACTACGTATTTTTATTGTCTAATAACATGACAGGCAGATAGCCTATTGGTATGTGCCTGTTATGTTATTAGACAGTATGTAATATTTACGAAATCTAATAATCAGATTCTTAAATCTCGTCAAAATGAACAGTTTCTAGCACAAACTCCTCTAGGGTAACAAATTCCTAGATGGTTTGTGCTAGAAACTGTTCATTTTTGTCAAGATTTGCTTTTTTTGAATCAAATCTCGACTTTTGAACTTGATAATTCTGACATTTACATCCAGAATCTGGATATATCAAGCAATTACTCTAATGAATGAAGTATAGCGTGCAACTATACTTCAATACCAAATATTCTTAAAAATGATTCGTTTCTAATCCATTTCTTCGAATAGATCGATATGTAGGAAGAGATATACTAGAGATATTTCATTTTTAAGGATATTTGATCAAATTGATAGAATTGAGTAGATATTCAATGCTTTTGACGGCTACAAAGCAACATACTACGCGTAGGCATGACTTATACCATATATTATTTAATGTTTTGTGTTAATAAAACATATCTCAATTTTGAAAAGTTAATAAAATCAAATATTTATTGATAAATTATATATATTACGCCATCATGTAAATACAAACGTTTTAATACAACTTTAATACAACTTTAATACAACTTTAATACAACTTTTCTTCTTTTGTTCAGATTGTCAAAAAACATAAAATAAATAACGACTATTATATAACGTATGTCTATTTTAAAAGGAAATACTGAGAAAATAAATATTTGTAAAGAAAAAAAATTGAGATGAAACCAAAATCAAAAATTGATATTATTATTACATATTATTATATTATATTTTTATTCTGTTTTTAAGTAAAAATAAACAGATTTTATCATTTGAAAAAATAATATTGCATGGTTGCTATACATCAAAATTACACAATATGTAATTGTAAGCATTTGAAAAATCAGAAAAAATGTTCACAAATATTTAATGACGTAAAATAGCAATATAGTGTATTTCAAATATTTAATAGAAATAAATAATTTCGAAAATAGTCTTTCAATATATTCTATGAGTCAAATTATTGTATAATTTACACGAAAATACAAACATGTTTATAATGACATAATCAGTGTATTTATATTGAAGCAGTTTGCCTTTCAAAATTTGAAAAGGCTCAGAAATGGAATATGCGTTATATGTAATATGTATTATATATCCAACAATATATTTTCAAACTTAAAAACAGTCACTTTTTTGCACTTTTTTCTTTCTCTATTTCAGCCACATCTGAATGAATTATCGCAGATTCTAAAATCTTCACAATATCCCCAGGTCCATTAGAACATTAACCTACAATATTTAAAGAAAATAATAACATTTTATCTTTTTATTTTTATCTCGCATAATTTACACTCTCTATTGATTTGTTATACTATACCATGTATCTAGAGCATAAATATATAATAAAAATATTTTCCTAAATTTAAAATGATATATGTCAAAAAATGAACTTTACATGTCATAATCACATATTACACATCATAAAAATGTATTTTACACGTCATACTGTCAAAAATACTAACTGATTGATGTATAATATCATACAAAAACGACAAATATATGATCTCCAATCATGTGTAAAGAAAAATTCCATCAAGTAGCTCAGAAACTTCACATTATTGTTGTATTTTCGCGATATTCCCTTTTTTATTATGCATACAGCCTTTACAAAAGTATAAATATCACTAGAAGCAGATACATAAGTTAAGGCAATCATGCTACGTCCAATTCGCCGAAATGTTCACAAATCATATTAAATATTACTAATAAAAGTTTATTTTTAACGCTTTTAATGATTATGCATAATGTGTAGTATATATAATGCACATTAATTATCATTTTTACATAATCCGACATTTTTATGATGCGTCAAATTATCCAAGTATTGCGATACTTTTAAAAGCATTAAATGGGAAAACCAAAACGATAGAAACTAATAAATATGGCTAAAGAATAGGTTCATTAAGTATTCTACTTAAATTAGCATTTTTCATATAATTCATTGGATTATTTTTAAAATAAGAGCTCTGAGCGTACACATATTGGAATCATCATTTAAAAGCATTGAAATGATTATGCCAATGTGTATATACGTTTAAAGCCTTTTCGTGTGTTGGATTAGACCAAAATCCACATTCTATGACATATTTTGGCTATACAACCATTTTCTCATGACTGAAAATGATAGTATAGCCAAAATACATCATAGAATGTGAGTTTTGGTCTAATATTTCGAAATACAATTTTTAATATGTGCTCTCAAGTCGATTTTTGTTTGATAAGTAGCATTTACATACATAAAATACCCTATATTTGCAATTTTATAGCTTGTTTTCGAATCTTATAACTTTCGCTTTCAGCACATCAAATTACATGTCAAATGTGAGGTGTTAGAAAATATTTTGCTGCTTAATTTCTCCATGTGTGATAGAGATATCTCTTCTTACTGTATTTCTTGGAGCATCATTTATTTTTTCCTGTATGTTTGCACTTGGCGACTTATCAACTTTTTCAGCTATGTGAGAAACGAATTGTTTGTTCTCTTTTGTTTCCTTTTGACGCTCAACAGGATTTTTATTCATATCTTTCGATTCAGTACTGTGTTCAAGTACTTTAAGCATCGATCATGCAGGAAGTCACACTCATTCAGTTTACGGAAACACTGCTGATACTGCTTCAGGCACTGATTACATGCCGCCAGTTATGACTGTTTACGCGTGGTATAGGGTTTATTAATAAACCATCTTTTGACTTCATATTTTTGAAAATTAATTTTTGACCCTTTCCAGAAAATATTTTTATCTGCCTACCTACCGACCAACAAACGCATGACAAAATAAATTATATCACTAATGGAAAAATAAATTATATCAAAAATTTAAAACAAAAAATTAATGCTGATTTTGAAATTTATGAAATCTTTAATTCCCTATAGAGGAGCGAGGGCTCTTTTTAAGAGCTTGACTTTTTAAAATGTCATGAGAATTAAAATTAATAATAACGTTTGTTTTGAAATAAATGAAAACTTTAATTCGTACATGGTGGGCCCGAGTGTGCACTATTGACTCTGACAAGGTCTAACGTGTAAAGTGTCACATTACTAACTTTTCTCTTTATCTCATATCAAATTATTATAATGTTATGGTGAGGGTTTGGGAGGCGGAGGTTTTTTTTGAGAACATTTTTACGCAAAAATGACCATTTCAGCATACTTAATTATTATTGTTATCCTTTGCGAATATCACTCAATAAATTGCAATTTTAAGCAAAGTTCTTTTTTATATACCAAAATATATTTATTCTCTGATATATTTTCATGTAATTCTACATATAACATATATACATTGAGCATATAATATGGTATGAATTTGGAGCCCTAAATTATCGTGTGATTTTTTTGACATGTAAAAAATATCTGACAACTTTTGAAGTTGGAATAAATTTGCCAAGTAAACAAAAATCGTCATGTAAATTTGAAATATTCGACAAAAGTGAACCATTTTAGAAAAGTAACTTTTTGTAAACTTTTCAAAATGTTTCACTTTTGTCAAGAATAATTATTTTTTGCCAAATTTTTGATAAATATTCCAAAATCACTATTCAAACAATATTACAAACAACACAAAATAAAAATATAAAAGTGACAAATAAAATGCATCGCACAAGAGCACGTTCTCTGATTCTCACAGATGCGCAAAGGTACGAAGAAATTGTTAACATCGGTGTCAGGTCCTATGTGTCTGACACAGATGAAGAAGAAGAACTCACAGAGCTCGAAGAAGCGATAGAAATGGTGCGAGAAGCGAAGAAATACGTTGCCCTTTACGTCACAGAGAAACAAAAGGTAAACAAACTCGAAGGCGAAATCGAAACGCTTTACAGAAAGTTAACGAATAGCTCACAAGAAGTTATCGAACTCCACAGCGAATGCGAGTCCATTTCCAAGAAATACGAGCAGATTATCCACCAAATGGCTAAAAACCAAAGAATAACTATCGAACGCAACTCCAATCTTGAGTTAGAAAATAAGGAACTCAAAGAGCATTTGAGTGCCTTAGAAGAGCGTGATTTCGAAGAAGAGGAGACTGAAAATGAGGATCTCAGTCATCTCAGAGACCAAATTTCATCATTGATTCGCGAAAAAATGGAATTGCAGGAACAATTGGAAGATATTACAGAAAAGAATAAGGATTCACAAGAAGAGTACTCAAGCCAAGTTTGTGTCATCAAAAAACACTTTGAAGAAGCTTTATTGAAGAATAAAGATTTGAATCAAAAGGTTGAACAGCTGAGCAGCCAAATACAGTTGTATGCCACGCAAATGAAAATCGCGCAGTCGCAGGTGGACCAGCTTAACAGCGAAAAGAGCAATATTTTGAGCAAAAACCTTCAATTGACACAAGATTACGCAAAATTGAAGGAAGAAACTGAAGCAAAGAAGCAGCAGCCACAGGATGAAGGCAACACCGCGAAAATCATTGATTTATCCACGAAAAACGTTTCTCTTCAATCTGAAAATGCAATGTTAAAGTCAAGAATTACTGTCCTCGAGAACCAAATCCAAGAATTAGATGATAGGGGAGAAGATGAAGAAGATTACGAAGGAAGAATTGAAACGTTAGAAAAAGTCATCGAAAATATGCGTGACAAGTTGAATTATTACGAAGAACTCAACAAGAACAGGCCGCAGGATGATAAGCTTCAAGCAGACTTAAAGCGCCTGAAGCAACTCGAAGCAGAAAGAGTTTTCTGCAACAAAGAGATTCTCGAGAGCAAACAAACAACAATTGACCAACTCACACAGCAGAATGAACAGCTTCAGCATGAGCTTGAGTCTCTACAGCAGAAGAACTACGACTTAAACGTCGAAATCGGAGAACTCAAGAAGAGACCAGACACAATGAAGAGCATTGTTAAGATGTACACTGAAAAGTACCAACAGACCGAGAGAGCACGGGCTGAACTTCAGAGGAAGCTCGATGCTATCATGAGCTCTAATGGATCAGTCTTCCAGTAATCAATTCATTGCTGTAATTTGTAATTTTTATTATTTATTATTATGAAATTTTAGTTATGTAATTAAAAAAATGTAAATCCTTAACTAAATTTATTATTCTGTTTAAAATTTTGTATTATTTCGTGATTTGATTATTTTAATATCAGATAAATGCCATAATGAATTATTATTTTATGAACATCTCCATAATAAAGAGTTCAACACAAAGACCATTAAATTATTATATAAAAATTGATGTAATATCGAATAATCATATGAATACATCAAAACAACACATTTTTAAATTAAATATCAAATTGAACTCGATGAATAATAACAATCTGAGTTAGACAGAGTGGGATTATATATACATTGAATTAAAGGAAAGAATTTAATTAATTCTTTATGTGAAGAAGTTTTAGCAAAAAATATTTGCTTTGATAATTTAGTCTTTTATTTGTTAGCATAAACAGTACTATAGATTGCTTTGAGAAATTTAAATACATTGTCGAGTATTGCCATTCATCATTCTTTAATTTTTTCTTTTATAATTTCATAAAACACTCCCAAATATTTTCTGCAGATTATACATTATGTGGCCTTCGTTCTATTATTGGGAGATAAATATCCTAAACCAAAAAACATACAAACGATGATGATTTTGATATCAAAATTTCAAAATAACATTAGTATAAGATCATCAACTCTATAGACAATGATAAAATTATGGAGTCAAAACTATAGCATAAGTTATTAGTTCACATATTATGAAATAAGATTACTTTCACAAACCTCATTCATGAATAAGATCTAGCTTTAAGATATGTGAATAAAATGTTATACACAGTACATACATCGATATCTCAGTCTAGTGGTGACACTTCAAAAATTGATCGATATCAAATTACAAGAAAGAAAATGTTCAACAGAAATACTAGGAAATTTTCCATCCAAAGCAATACAAAGCACTAATCACAGAGATTGTTATACATTAAATTAAACAAATCGTGAGTGTTCTTTAGCAGAATCAAAATTTCATCAATCAAAATCATAATTGTAACGTAAAATCCTGTTATGTCACTTTGCAGTCACAGTGTATAGTGCTGTATGAAAGATTATCGCAAATTTTAGCAAGAATATGTCATTAAAAATTATGGACCGTAGTATATAAAAATCCCTTTAAAATTGCCACAAAAAGGCCATAATTATTTTATATAAAATATTTATTAACTTATGTATTACAGAAGATAGTGATGATAAATGATATAAATATAGAATTATTCGAAAATAATTAATGCAGGTTAGTTAGCAATAAATTGTAAATCCGATTTGAAACAAGAAGAATCGTGACGCATTGCTATGGAGATGCTTAATTGTAAACAAATTATATGTTATCGGAAATATGATTTATGATTATATAAATATACGTAAAATTTTTCCTTTGCTTCAATTTTCATAATGAAAGTGAATTTTGAATTGTAAAAATGAATCATTGTCTAAGCTTCATTCATAGAATGAAATTGTAATAAATCCATTGTTATCTGATAGTAAATCGATCGTCACAATATTCACCTTTCACGTTGGTTATTAAAATAAACGAGGATTTGAGCGAAATTGATATTTGACCATCCTATTAAAAAAATAATCATTGATATTTATAGTAAATTATAACGTAGACAGTGAAGCGTAACATAATACAAAATTTTATTCTTAGGTATCATCAAATTAATAATTTTTTGTTAGCAATTTCAATTTTTTTCAGGTGATTCCTGAGCTACATACGAATTGCATCATTTTATATTTTTTCACTTTTTACTTTCTTTTAATTTATTTGATTATTTTTACTCTATATCTATATTCTACCAATTTCATTTTTAGACTTCAAATTTGAAAGAAAACAAAAAATAGCAAAACATGTTTATATTACAAAATCAATTCATAATAACATAAATTTATTCAAACCATTTCTTTTTGAAGTGTTAGTGAATTCGTCGCACAATTTATTCAATGACCACATTGAAATAATTTTAATTATCAATTGAAAATCTAATTCTTTCAAAATTTTCCTCCATTTATTTTCTATCCAACAGCAATGGAATCATTATGCAAAATATTTTTTCAATGAAACTGTTTTTAAAGAATATATTATAAAAAAAAATGGTAAAGTTCACTGACGACGAAGACCAGAAGCTTATTCAAATCGTGAAAATGTTTGGAACTCACGATTGGAAGAAGGTTGCGAATCATCTTCAAACTAGAAATGCGAGACAATGCCGCGAAAGGTGGAATAACTATATTAACCCCGATTTAAATGAGTCTGAATGGACTGTTGATGAAGACAACCTACTGATCAAGCTGCAGAAAGAGTATGGCACAGCATGGAACAAAATTGCCAAATTTTTTGACAAAAGATCTGATAACGCCTTGAGAAACCGCTGGATGAGGCTCAAAAGGATGATTAAGAATGGATCGAAGACACACCCACCTAAAATCAATACAAAGAAGCACCAACAGCTTCATGTTGAAACTTCTCCACCAACTCCTGAGTTTAAAGACAATATTGAGAGAATTGTCCATCTTTTCTCCGCTAATACAGCTTTGGATCTTTTTGGTGATGAAAATGTTTTCTCCTGGTAAGTTTCAAGGCAATTTTTTGTGCTAATTTTATTTAATCTTGTTTTTCTACTCTTTTACTCCAGTTTATTATCCATAATATACTGTTTTTTGTTCATTAAACCCCATTAATTTTAAAGATTACATTTTTTAAAAATGTGAAATACCTTACTTTTCCTTCATCTGGACTTAAAATAGGTAAATTTTAGAATCTATACAATATAACTATAGTGGAAGACTTTATTTTGTGGATATCGATAGAGAACGACCATAAGAAACATCAGCATGAATATGAGGTGAATTTGAAGTGTTGGATGAAATTGATGAGAATAGTAAAATTTGAAATATAGTCCAGGGTTGGGGGTGGAATCTACAGTATGATGTTAGTATGTTTTAAATGGTAGAAAGCTTATATCAATTGTATTGAAACAAATTGAATCTGTATCAAGATCCTAATGATGTGTTTAGATAGATTAATTAAACATTATAATTGTATTGTGCAATGCTAATATATAGGGAATATGTGCAGTCTAATTTAAAAGCATATATGAAGAGTTTTGAAACGTATTATTGTGTTATTTACATATGATGGTGTGAACATTCTTAGACATAATTTGCTAATGAGTATTTCATATATTTGATTAAAGTATAATGAAATTTAATTTTAAAGTGATACAAAATATTAAAACAAATTAATCTAAATAAGCGCAATCGTTATAGGTGGCTTCATATATAATGGATATGAAAATGATATAGATATATATGAAATAAAATGAAAAAAAATAAAATTAGCATTCTATGATCTTTTTGTTATGAATATATATTAGCATGGTTTTTTTATAGGGTGGAATAGATATTATAGTGTAATTTCAAGAAAACATATTTCTGCCATGTAAAATTGATTTATCATGTATATTCAGGGATTTGACATGTAAATATGACTGACACGTAAACTTGGTTTTGACATGTAACTTTGGTTTTGACGTGCAAGTTACATCTGACACTTCAAATTGAGAAGCTAACAACAATTTCGAATTTGATGATTTAAAAATAATCGGACGAATGCATAGTTAACATAAATATGTATATCATTTCAAAAAAATCAAAGGAAAAGTGTGTTATGTTTTGTCTAAATTTACACGTCAAATTTCACAAGATTATTGGACCAGTTTGCCAGCGGTTATAGAGGTTTGGCAGAACCAACTGAAGTCATGTCCTGCCTCAACCCGCTCCTTTTCAACCTATAAGCCATTGATCAAGACACCCATACCCCATCCCCTAGGGCGCTTCCCTTTCCCTACTCTCCCATGGCTGTCTTCGTCAATGTTAGCATACTTTCTTTTGTCCTCTGACACACACACATGTGGGGACATCCGGCGAGCAAGCTCGCCTTCGTCCCGGGGTTAGGATCTAATTTCCCCAATAAGGCGGGAGCTTTATTTTCCACACTTTAAGGCTAAAGTGGCAAACGATATGAGTGTGTTGTTTTACCGAAGGGGGACCTGCTAGTTTTGAAAGTGTCGGACCTCGTTATTTTTCATGTCGACGTTAGGATTTGTACGTTTATTTAATGATCCTAGTTATTTTAGGCGTTGACTTTTGAGGTGT
>JALKBU010001444.1:0-11024 GCA_023091735.1 Trichomonas tenax
AACTTGAATTTTACCGTTTTTATCAGTCATTACATAATATAATGGATGTTGTATTCCTTTTGCATCATTAATGATTATTGAATTTCTCTCTGATCTGCTTAAGCTCATGATTTAATTAGTATTAAAACATAATATTTTAAATTTTTATCCAATATAAAACCATGACAGACTTTGAAACTTTGAAAGCGGCATTAAAGGAAGAAATATTAAAGGAGCTTAGCTCCAAGACCGAAGGTCACAAACTCAAAACAACAACGAAAACAAGAAAGACGAAAAAGACTGAACAAACTGATGAAGGACTTACATCCTTAGAAAAGAAACCAGTTAAGCCTAAACGTAAGTGTACAGAAATACAATTAGCAGCACTTGCTGCAGGAAGACAGAAGAATTCGAGATGGATCGCAAAAAGAATGAAGGAAGAAGAAGCTAAGAAGAAAGAAGAGGAACGGGCTAAAGCCCTTGAGGGACAAAGTCCCGAAGAAAAGAAGAAGCTTGAGGAAGAGAAGAAAACTGAATAAATTCCTCTCATAACCACTAAAATTATTTTTCAAATTTCTGACTTCATAAATTCCTTGCCCTTTAGGGCGTGGGTGAAGCCCTTCGCTTTCTTTCATTAGTTAGTTAGTTAGTCATAAATTATTTCAAAAACTGAATAAATTTCTCTCATAACCACTAAAATTATTTTTCAAAATTTACTTACCCTCATTTCTTTTCGCTTTCTTTTCTTAGTTAGTTAGTTAGTCATAAATTATTTTCAAAACTGAATACATTTTATAAAGTCAGGAGTTTTAAAATAAAATTAACGTTAGTTTTGTAAGTAATTCAAAAATTTATTTTCTATATAAGGGGGACCTAACTTGTAAAACTAATTCTGTCGTAAATATATTTAAAAAGATGTTCGCAGCAGACACGGCGCAGTCGTGGATGGTAATTACTAATTACTAACTCAATACCGAATAATTGTTGTTTTGAGTTATTAATCATTTGTGCAAAAGAATTTTTAATATTGAATTTGATATAATTTACTTTTAACAACATTGACATGTTTTTGTTCATAAACTTCTTACCGAGGTGCTTTGCGCCCGGACCCGTAGGTCCTTCAATGATAAAACATAACGGTGAACACGAATAACCAAATTTATTCTCCTTAATGTTTCTTGTTAATGCTATAACCAATCTTTTTGATTCAGGAAATTCTTTCTTTATTAATTTAGCGAATGCATTGACGGTGAAGTACTTAGCAGTTGATGTTTCAGATGTCATTATTTCTTATTTATTAAAAAATTATATTATTTTAAAAATTAACTTAATTTTATTTTTCGAAAATTATTAATTTTTTATTACGTAAGAAATGGACGTAAAATTTGTTTATATGTTGTTGTGTGATATTAACGAAATTGATAACGCGGTAAGAAGATTCGGATAGTGAATATACTAACTAACTAAGAAAAGAAAGCGTAAGGATTTTATGACTTCGAAAATTTAAAAATTATTTTTGAATGTTTACGCTTAAAATTTGATTGAAATCATTAATTCAAAAATTAAGTTTAATTTTTTAAAAATTATTTTTTATCTTTAATATAAACATGACATCAACAAACACAGTCGCTATAGTTTCTGAACAAATCAATGAAGATTACGAATGGATTCAGTACAATTCAAAATTACGTATCATTCATTCTATCAAGGATGATTTGAAGTCGGCAAAATCAACAACTATTTGACATCAAATAATCATCGAACCAAAAATCAAAAATTGGCGAATAAAGTAGATAAGTTGTTGAATTTTGATCGTCATGTTCAACTTATTAAAGAATTTGGTATTACTTATTAAAGATCAAATCTCTGCAAACATTGACATCAAAATTAATTTAAAACATCAAATTTCAAACATTAACTTATAAAGTAACTTAAAACATCAAATTTTAAACGTAAACACTCAAGAACCCTCCATGTTCCCGGCGCTAAGCGCCAAAATAATTTTTAAATTTTCGAAGTCTCGAAATCTTTGCCCTTCGGGCTTGGGCGAAGCCCTTCGCTTTCTTTTTCTAGTTAGTTAGTTAGTTAGTTAGTATATTCACTATCCGAATCTTCTATTGACAACTTAATTATAATTTAGCGTAAAACATCAAATTTCTCTCATAATCACTAAAATTATTTTTCAAAATTTCCTTACCCCCAAATCCTTTCGCTTTCTTTTCTTAGTTAGTTAGTTTGTCATAAATTATTTTTGACGTTAATGATTTCATTAGTCCTAATCTTGACTTATAAAGTAACGTAAAACATTTTCCACTAAAATTATTTTTCAAAATTTCCTTACCCCCATTTCTTTTCGCTATCTTTTCTTAGTTAGTTTGTCATAAATTATTTTTGACGTTAATGATTTCATTAGTCCTAAGCTTGACTTATAAAGTAACGTAAAACATTTTCCACTAAAATTATTTTTCAAATTTCTTACTTCATAAATTCCTTGCCCTTCGGGCTTGGGCGAAGCCCTTCGCTTTCTTTTCTTAGTTAGTTAGTCAAAATTTTTTTTTCAAAAACTGAATAAATTTTATAAAGTCATTAGTTTCAAAATAATTTTTAACGTTAATTTTGTAAGTAATTCAAAAATAAATCATAATTAATTACTAACATACATGATTTTATTATCGTAATCATACGTTTTAATTTCTGATTTCAACTCATTAATGTTCAACCCTTCACGTTCAAGTAGATCGTACACTAATGATTTCATTTTTGTTTTAAGATATTGCAACTTTAATGAAGCGTCTTCAATATTTCCGGAAATTTCATATAAGTTACCATTTGGATAAAATACTTCACGATTTAAAAATTTATTTGCTAATGATGGTGCCGTTGTTGTATTAAATATATCTATATTAATTAATTCGGATAAACATACCTGACGAAATGCATTAAAACCTATACATAAAACATTAACATCTTGTGTACAATATCAATGTACACCTCCTATAGATATACAAAAATAATGAAACATCTTTAAAAGGTATTGGGTGTAAACGGAGTTTTACACTAAAAATGTTCTATACTTATGAGACTAAGCGACACGAACCTCCAAAACAAGTTTTCGAGATGGAAGACATTGAAATTGAAGAGGATAACAACGTTGTCCCGGTTCGTCCCGCTGTAGCTCCTTTAACTCAAAATCCGGTCCAATATCACATTGACAAAAAGCCAAAAAAGCACATAAACGCAGCTGCAATTATGATCACTTCCGAAAAACCGAAAGTAAAACCAGAGCAAAAAGCTCCTCCACCAGAATTGTCGACCCCCTTTCAATTAGAAAATGACGCTCCAGTGAAAGTTACGGTCCAGAGACCCGACACAGAACTAAAGATCGCATCTCCGAAGAAACCAAAGTTCCAGGGCCGATTACTTGGAAATCTTTCAAGTTTAACTTCCGCAATTCAAGCAAATAACGAAAATCCAGCAAATATTCCTGAGAGGAAGAGGTATCTTCCACAAAACAACATCAAGGAATCCGATAGCTCAGCTCAAATCAAAGAAATTGTCGCACCAAGAATACCAAAGCGAAAAATGGCTGATCAGCAACCAGAAGACTTCAAAAATCAAGATTTGTCGAACATTCCTGATGCAGCACATCAGAAACCAAGGGGAAGATTGCTTGGATCACTTGTTTAATTATATTATTTGATTGTTTGTTTTTTCTTTGTACCTTAAAACCTTTTGTCTGTTATTGTTTTGTATTACATTGTCATAGTTTTGTTTTAGAAACATAAAAAAAAATATAAGACGAAAAAGTCATCCAGAATCATCACGCCTTGATATATTGCTTCTTCACTCAATGCTACAGAAACATTGCTAAATCATATATTATATTTTTTTTTTCAATTAGCATATGTTGTTCTATAAGTTTGTTCAATTTCTCTTACCTAAATCAATGACTGCTAAAATATAAGTTCTAATGAACATAATATAAAATAATTATTAAATTTTATATAAATCTATAAATAGGAATGGTTGAAAAAGGGAATTGATTATAATATTGAATTGAAACTATTAGTAACTTAAATAATATCCGATTTATATTTCTACGTAATTGAATAATGATCCATATTCACGTCTGGCAACTTCAAGGATATGCTTCTTATCTTTGAGTGTGACCTTCTTTCCATGCCTAGCAAGGAATTCAGCAACTTTCAGCTTAGCAGACTCTTCGATGATTGGAACGTTGCATGGCTCCTTGTAAGCGATATTGACGAACTCATACTCGTCCTTATTCTCAGCGAGATACTTCTCAGCTGTGATGCATGTATGATCGTTGTTTTCTTGATCCGTGGCACGAGAAATCTTGGCATCAAAACCAATCTTCTCAGCATAGCCCAAGAGAGCACGATTATCACGTGGGAAGCATGGACCGCCAAATGACCAGCCTGGCATTAAGCACTTTGTGCCAACACGAGAGTCATGACCAATAGCTTCGAGGATCTTGTACTTATCAGCACCTGGTGTAAGGTCAGCGATATCACCAATCATGTTAGCGTAAGCTATCTTTGTTGTGATGAAGCAGTTGAGTGAGATCTTCATCAATTCAGCAGACTCTGGGTTCATTACAGCGATGTATGGCTCATTAACTGTGATGTTCTTGTAAAACTCGCTAAGTCTGTTGCCAATTTCGTCGTTTTCGGCACCAATTAAGACAACATCCGGGTTCATGAAACCTTTCATGATTGCTCCCTGGGCGATGAACTCTGGGTTGTAGTTAAGTGTTGTGTTCTTGCAGTCGGCGATGAGAAAACGGCCAACTTCGCGGATATATCCAGGCATAACTGTGCACATAATCATAATGTGCTTATTTTCTGGCTTGAAGCTATTGATAGAGGCGAGAACTCTCGAAAGCTTCGAGTGGTCATAGTGGCGGTCACCGCCTGTCGAAGGAGTATCAACACAAATGAATAAAAGGTCGGAAAACTCGATACCTTCCTTCATATCGGTCGTGCACCTGATGTTCTTCGCTGCTCTGAGGTACTCGTTGACAGATGGCTCAGGAGAATCAAGTGTTCGGTCATTAATGGCTTTTACGTAGTCAGGAAAGATGTCTACGCCTAAGACATTGTATCCAGCTTTCTCGAAGACGAGGGCAGAACATATTCCAAGGCGGCCAACACCTATCAATGTAACGTTACCACGCGACATCAAACTAAAAAATGTGAAGTCAGTTTTTTTATCGATTCTATTGCGTCAATTAAGGATGTCGGTTTTGGGGGTGCCGGGGTGCTTTTTTACGATTCGCTGGGGGACGGGGTGCCTTTAGTTAGTGGTTGATTCAATAATAAATGGTCTGATTAAATTTAATGAGCGTTTTCATACTACGCCTTCTTTAGTACACTGTACAATAGAGCACATGAGAGAAACATTCAGCAAGAATCTGTTCTGGATTTGACCCCAAAACTTCTCAGATTATCTCCCGAATTTTCAAATCTTCGGCTTTTTGTGCATCTGTTGTTTGCTTGCTAGACCATCTTATACAATACATACTAAAATTCGCATCAAAATATGACGAAACTGAGTTTTTTTTTGCCCAAATTTTTACAAACAACATTCTTTCATCTGAATTAGATGGTCTTATGATTTCCATCTGTATTTAAAATGCACGCAAAAAGATATTATAGTACAAATGCTTGTTATTTATCTCATTATTGTTCTCTATATTTAATTAATGTTAGTTCTATTGGATGAATTGTGTTTATTTATTTCTAAATTGATACTGCCTTTATACCTGAAATTATGCCAAACAATTATGTCAGTGAATAAAGGCGAATCAAAATTGGACTGGTTCTTTTGAAATTACGCTAAGATGTTTTCATTATACACACCACCTTACAGCTTGATTGTTTGTCTTACTTTTATTGACTAAAATACCATATTTATATATAGTTTTTTTTATGATATGCGATAATTATTATAAAAAAAAAACGCAATATTTCTGTATTGTATTATCTATACATTACTACAGTATATATTCACTTAATAATGTTAGTTTTTTTTTTGAATATTGGTTTTTTTGAGCTCAAAATGAGTCCAAATGTATTTAAAATCAAAGTGGAATATTGGTGACAGCATTAAAAGGCCCAAAAAATTAACCTCTCAAAATTCCTCAGAAAAATCCCTCTAGGGGGCGCTAATTGCCCCCTGATTTCAGGCGCGATTTTGAAAATTTAGCCTAAAAATACCACTTTTTAACCATATTTTTCGTGCTTTGAAGGTGGTTGCCTATCATAAAATTTGACATTTCTTAAATCATACTTATTTTTGAGAGTTTGGCAATAAATGTGTTAAATTTATATCAAAAATGTATATTAAAATCATTATACAGCGATAAAATCTATAATTGTCGTTGAAAAAAGGGCAATTTTTAAAGATTTGTGAAAAAAGCAAAAAATGTAAGAAAAATGACGGGAAACCATATGGATAGCGGGACCCAAAAAATCCCCGCCCATGGGGCCATTTTAGGTGGAGTGGGATCCCCGACTTCCTTGCGTCAATTGGAAGCAGACCTCTGAATATAGCGTTTTGACAATCGGTTGAGTGTTTTTGATAAATTGGATTTACGAAATCGAGAAATTTTATTATTTTTAGCTTTATTAAGCTAAGGTATTCATTAATTATAGGAAATTTCGGCTCATGAAAAAGCTCATATGTCAGATTTTAATTTACATGTCACAAATCAATTCATTTTTCGAAAATCAGATAACTTTCAATGCTTTACTTGTCAGGATCCAACAACATTTTTCGAAAAACGGATTTTCAGATATCTTTACTCTTCCGCTATGCAACACTTTAGCAAATGTTTATGTGTAAATAAACTACACGTGAAACAATTTGATTTTTTAATCATCAATCAATTGTTTCGTTCAAGAATGATATAAGTTCTTTTAGAAAATGCTGAACACGATATCTTATGAGATCACTACGATCTACAGATACATAAGCATCTATAAAGCAATAAGCTTCAATGCTGCGATTATAAGATAATTTTGATTTTTTAAGAATATTTTTCATATGTATTTTTTAAGTCTTTAGATATGAAATAGAAATAAGAGTCAATATTTTAAAACTATAAAATTTATTCTCTATCTAGTAATGTAATAAAAGGTGTTCATTCTGTTGTTATAATAGGATTCAGTATTGATGAAAGCCAAGAAAGGTTCATGTAAAGTGTCTGTATTGTGCATTTTCCAATCAAAGGACCAATAAAAGTAATTCTCGCTTTTCCATTTCCTTGGTTACCTAATACTTTAGTATTGGCATCGGTTGAAGGAATTAGTTCACCTCCATGAAGTGATTCAACCTCAGTAAACACTGGAATCAACCATGAACTTCCACCGCCACCAGTCGAAGCATGCAAATATCCAGCAGCTCCTCCATAGTGGCCTGCTCCACCTCCAGAGCTGATCTGACCAGTGGATGATGGATTTCCGCCAAGATTGAATGCTCCATTGTGAGCAGAATTCGCTGTATTAATGCCTGGTGAATCCATTTTGGCACCTTTTCCTCCAGGGTATGTAGTCGACTGATAATCACTATCTATGCTATCCCTTCCCTCAAAACTACTTCCTACACCTCCATCATGACACACTGATGAGAATGCTGCAGCTCCACCCCCGCCAGCAGCTTTCATAATTGCATGGTTTATCGATGGAGAATCTATCGTCATCCACGTCATTCCACCTCCAGAACAGCCTCCGATAAGCGAAGAACTCGATGGATTTAAGCATCTTCCACGGCCACCGAATCCGAAAGTTGATCTTGTGAAGGTGTTTGATGTAGTTCCAGGGAATCCAGATTCACCCAAGAAAAAATATAGATTTGTAGCACTAGTGAGAGCAATATCGCCTTTTACATATTCACTACAACCTCCTTCATATGAAGAAAAGCTTCCACCTTGTGCACCCGATAATTCGATCTTATATCTGCCTGGTGAGGCTTTGTACACATGGCGATCACATGCAGAGACTGATCCATGTGCACCTGTAACTGTGCAGTTGAACTTGAATGTGATTGAATCCAAGACATCTTGGAAACTGAAAAATGTCTTGAGCATAGAGCCTCCGAACTTTACTTACTGACATTGCTCACAATAGTTTTGAATGGAAATTGCTGTGAATATGCAGCATCTTCATTGATATTTTAGAGAATTTCCCTATTATGAATACAGTATTGTTTTGGTCTATGATTGATGTAATATGCCATATATGAGTCAATGACATATTAAGTAATATATTGTAAGTGATGGGTATCATACAAAAAATTGAGATGACCTAATTTCAGTATATTTAGAAACCACAATGTTCACATATTAATCTACACACGATAAGTATATTATCTTATGCAATAAAATCGGATAATTTGCCCCTAAGGAGATTAAAATATTAACTATAAATGCCATGTAAATTTTTATATGTCAAATATTCCTGTTAAAATCTCTAAACGTGCATAAGATGTCACAAGACAGTGCAGAAGTGAGGCTCAAGAAGCTTCGATTCCTTACTGAGCTGAACGATATGCATTCTCAGATTCTCCACCGTATACTTAAGTCGTGGGCGGAAAAACTTGCGGAATTTTCGAGAATGAAAACAATTATCGAACAAAAATATGATTTACATCTTGCAAAAGTTAGTGGTATACAATTCAATGTTCAGTCTAAACTTGCACAACTCAAAAATCAGAATAAAGAACTCTCCAAAAAGAGGGACACTTTATTAACAGAAATTAACAAGACAAAAGTTAAAACAGAAGATAAATACGATAACACAAAAGACATTGAAGTCGAAGCTATGCTTAAAGTTCAAAAAGAACAATTAGAACAGAGACTTCAATCAACAAATAAAGAGATAGAAAAGGTTCAGTCAAGAAGGGATTTCTATTTTTCGATGTATACAGAGTACCAAACTAAAATATCTAAGATTAGACAAAAAGAAGCTGAAGCAAAACTGATTTCACAAATGGTCGAGGAAAGAAAAGCTTTACTTGATGAACTTAAGAGAAAAATCGATATAGAACAAGGAAAGCTATCGGATGACCTTATATTGCTTGAACAGTATCGAATGGAATTGCTTGGAAAATTCAAATCTCCAAAAAAGAAATCAAATCGCTCTCAGACAATTGTAAACTCGTGGAAGAGGACAGAAGAGTCAGAAAAATCAGAAGATATGCTTGTTGATAGTGTGAACGAATATAATGATTCATTCGAAGAAGAAGAGGAGGAAGAGGATGTAAATCCAGACGCAAAGGCCCTTGAGCAGCAGATATTAACACTCCTAAGTACCGGTGTTTATGATGAAACAGATCCAATTATTATTTCAATGCGAAATCAACTTGCTTCACTTAAGAAATAGACTTGATTATAATTTTTGTTATGTTTATATGTAGTTTTGTTAAATAATTTTCATATTCGAAACGTATATTTCAATTAATTAATTAGACAAGAAAACAGCAAATCAATAGAATAGCTTCAACATAATGTTTTTGTTATATATTTGCATTGCTGGCAGAATTCACGAACATAATAAAAAAAATATTGAATAAAAACATATAAAGAAGTAAATCCAATGTAAAAGGAATAAATATAAGATTGGTTATTAATTTAATAGGCGCCACTATAAGTGCTTTGTTGTGATTTAAAATATAACGATTTAAATTTAAGATAAAGGCTTAGTACTTGAGGCCCCAAACAGTAACAATGCATTGGAGGCCCTTGCCGGAATATTGGTATGTTTGGCTGCCATCATTCTGTGGATCCCAAAGAGACATTGTGACTGTGTGAACGCCATTGCTCTTCTGGGAGAGGATGAGGCAGTTAGCGAGATATTTGAATGGCTGGAATTCGTCTCTGCCGAGTTCCTGGAGAATACCGCGGATGATGTCTTCGCTCCATGTCTTGATCTGTGTGCCTACGTATTCCTTGTTGTCGAGAACGCGCTTAACATTTTTCTCGCAGATCTGTCCGATCTTTTCTTTGTTGTCTGAGAATGTGCTATTGGACATTTAAACAACCGTTTAATAAAACCGTCTGAAAAATAAAACGAACAAAAAAAAATTGCTAACGATTATTTTACCTTCAATTCACCCCCTCATTTAGACTTTTCTCCTCAGTATTATAGACTTACAAATGTTTTTATAAACATTACCAATATATTATTATTGTGAAGCCGAATCTGGAGTAATAAGATGTTCGCAGAATCCGTGACTTCGCCACGGCTTCCCGAACATCTTTTTATAGTATATTTACACATCAGAGTAGTTAGTAATAAGATGTTCGCAGAAGTTAGTAATTAGATGTTCGCATAACCCACGACCGCGCCGTGACTTCTGCGAACATCTTATTAAATATATTTACAGAATTAGTTTTACAAGTTAGGTCCCCCCTATATAGAAAATAAATTTTTGAATTACTTACAAAACTAACGTTAATTTTATTTTGGAATTCCTGACTTTATAAAATGTATTCAGTTTTAAAAATAATTTATGACTAACTAGAAAAAGATAGCGAAGGGCTTCGCCCCAGCCCTAAAGGGCAAAGAAATTTATGAAGTAAGAAATTTGAAAAATAATTTTAGTGAAAATGAGAGAAATTTATTTAGAAATTAGAGAAAATAATTTATGACTAACTAACTAACTAGAAAAAGATAGCGAAAGAAATTTATGAAGTAAGAAATTTGAAAAATAATTTTAGTGAAAATGAGAGAAATTTATTTAGAAATTAGAAAAAATAATTTATGACTAACTAGAAAAAGATAGCGAAGGGCTTCGCCCCAGCCCTAAAGGGCAAAGAAATTTATGAAGTAAGAAATTTGAAAAATAATTTTAGTGAAAATGAGAGAAATTTATTTGGATTTAATAAACCCTATACCACGCATAAACAGTAATGTATGGAGGCATGTAATCAGTACCTGAACCAGTGTCGGCAGTGTTTCCGTAAACTGAATGAATGTGACTTCCTGCATGATCAATGATTAAACCCGTGTTGTATTCTCTGG
>JALKBU010000143.1:0-72398 GCA_023091735.1 Trichomonas tenax
TTTCTCTCATAACCACTAAAATTATTTTTCAAATTTCTTACTTCATAAATCCTAATCTTGACTTATAAAGTAACGTAAAACATCAAAATTTAAACATTTTCTGCTAAAATCAATTTTAGTAGTTTTTAGCATTTGTAAAAAATCCTTGTCCTAAATTTTTTTTAACTGGTATTACCTGGTAATCTAGTTACCTGGTATAGTAGATTTTATAAAGTCATTAGTTTCAAAATCAATTTTAACGTTAATTTGTAAGCAATTCAAAAATTTATTTTCTATATGTGGGGACCTAATTTGTAAAACTAACTCTGTCGGTAAATAGTAGTATTAATAAATTATTGTTTTTGTAATTTGTGATTTCGGTAATTATATAAAAAATGTTCGCAGAGCCGTGGCGAAGTCACGGGGAATGCGAACATTTAATTACTAACTATGATGAAAAATATGAATTTTTACATTGTTGAAAAAATCGATTCTGATCTTTCAATTGTCCGTATAGGAAATATAGATGTGACTTACTCGAAGAATATTAATAAATACGCTCTTGTTGATATTGTAAATCCTTTTAATAAGAGAGGTATCGATTGGATTAAAACAGCTTCGGCACATAAAATAATAACATCATTTCCTGATTGCATTTGTTATAAAACCTATAACAGGAATAGATGTTATTTCATCGATAAAAGTCTTATCCTTGTTGTATTAAGCCGGATTGATCCCATTATTGGATTTCAATTTATTCAAACAGGAACATTTGACGGGATAAGGCAAACTCAAGGATTAATTTATATCGTTCAAAAGCCAAAATATTTCGGAACAAGCATTTATAAAGTTGGAAGAACATTTAATATCACTCACAGATATAAATCAAATGTAAAAATTATTAGTTGCAATTTTGTAAATGATATGTTCACCGCTGAAAGTGAATTATTAATAAGATTTATGAGATAACTTGGTGAATCCATTAATGGAAATGAAACATTTGAATTTAATGATATCGAAAGAGCTAAGGATATAATTCAAACAGTATCTGAAAAATATATTTAGGTGAGGAGGTGAGTTCTCACCCGAAATCTCACCTAGTATTTTTGAAACTTTTGAAAATGCCAAAAATAAAGTTAATTTTAAAATAATTTTATTTTTTAATTCTTAAGTAAACATGTCAACAATGAACAACTCGAAGGTCATCCGTGAAGCCATCAGTGATGATTACGAATGGATTCAATACAACTCACAGTTACGAATCATTCATTCTATCAAAGAATATTACTTTGCGAGTGAAATATGCCACAAAATAGTATCAAAAATTTACAAATCAATTTGAAAAAACGATGAAAACATCTCCAATAACCTCCAATAGAAATGGTGGACAAGGGGAAGACAGTGCAACAGAGTCCTCAGCTCAAGTTCTTTTCGACAATATAATGCTCGCGTTGAAAACCGAAGCTTTTCCTACTGCAATTCAAAAAGTTTTAAAAGATAAATTCCCTGGGATGACAATTATCGTGTGGATGTACTTTGTTAAGCAAAATTCATTCTATTCGTTAGCGAAAGATACATTTATCGATGCAGATAGAGGACTTTTGTCATTTTTCCTCAAATTTCCACAACCACTTGCAATTAACAAGCGCGATGAACATCCTTACTTCAATGCTGAAACAGACAACCAAGTTGTTCCATCAGATTCCAAAACATTTATCATTCCGATATTAAAACGAACGGGACCACCTGTTGCAATGATTGAAATATCAAAACCAGCCAAAGAAAAAGCATTTTCACGTACTGATTTATTGTTTGGTCAATTAATTATGAAAAAGATGTCAATTTACTCAAATTTCCTGTTTCCATCAGAGAGTGCCATATCTCTCGTTCTTAGTGCATCTATCAATGACCAATTTCCTCAAATTGTCGGAAAAATTAATCATGCTCTTGAAATGCACTTCAAATGCAGAAAAGCAGACATTTGGATGTACAACACCAAAAAGCGCCTCTTCTTCTGCTTCGATCCGGATAGAGAAACACCAATATTAGTTGAGCCACAAAGTTCAGGTGTTATTGGTCATTGCTTGGAATCTTGCACAATGATTCACGAAAGATCTGTCCGCTCTCACCCCAAATACAATTATTTGCACGACGGAACATACGATGAACCAGTTCTTGCGATGCCATATGTCGATTTAGAGAATAGAACATGGGCCGTAATTTTGCGTGGAAGAGCAAATCCGCGATATTTTACAGCTTTGGATGTTAGCGATCTTCGCACTTCTGTTTCATTTATCATTCATGCTTTGTCAGCTTCTATGTCTCCTCCTCAGTTTGAAGCCCAACTCGATGATTTCGAGCAGAGATTGACTGCTCTTTTGGAAATTGCGGAAAACTTATCAGGAACTCTTGATATTGATGTCCTTATTCCTACAATTATGGACAGAGCCATTCAGCTTCTTAAATCTGAGCGTTGCTCACTCTTCCTTGTTGACCAGGCTAAGCAGGAGCTTGTTACGCATTTCCATGGTGGCTTGGATACAGAGATTAGAATGCCGATGTCAAGAGGTATTGTCGGCCACTGCGCGAAGACTGGTGAAACAGTGAACATCGAGGATGCATACCTCGACTCTAGATTCGATAAAACAGTCGACTTGAAGACTGGTTACAGGACAAAAAGCATTCTCTGTTTGCCGATTTATAACAACAGAGGTGAAATTGCAGGTGTGACAGAAATGATTAACAAACATGACCAAAACACATTCGATGCCGACGATATCAAAATGCTTATGGCTTTCAATGTGTTTTGCGGTATTTCATTAGATAACGCCAAGCTGTATCAAGCATCTCTTGATCTAACAAAGCAACTGAGAACATTCGTTGATTTGTCAGCAGCGCTTTCTCACGCTGACAAAATCCGTAATGTTCTTCACTCAATCTTAGTTAACACAATGAAAGCAATGGATGGAGTCCGAGCAACTATATATCACGTTGATCAGACCACAGGAAAACTCACAAAGCTGATCAATGCTGGCATAGAGTCGAAGTATGATATGTCTTTCTCACAACTCGCTCTTCAATCATTGAGTCCGCAGATTTTTAGCGCAGCAGATATAGAAGAGATCACAAGCGGTGCTGTTGTTCAAGATGATGCTTCTGTGTCATCAAAGAGCTCCACAAAAGCGAACGAAAGACAGCGTAGAATTGCAAGTATCATTACAAGAAACGCTTCTATCGAAACAATGAAATCTGGTGGTGGAGGTGCTGCTGAAGTTAACATTGTTTGCTCTCCAATGCTCACATCCGAGAATACTCCACTCGGCGTTTTAGAAGTTGAAACTGCTGGTAAGATGATGAACGAAAATATCAAACTTCTTGAGTGTTTCTCTGTATTCTCTGCAATATCAATCGAAAAGTTCCAACTCATTGACATAGTTAAACTCGGCCAAGGGGAAAGAGAGCTTAAGTCGATGATCGCTGAAGAGGAGAGAGGTCTGTCAGACAAGCTTCCTGAAAAGATGAACATTCACAACGATTCTATTTGGGCAAGGCATTTCGATGCTCAAATTTGGGGAGATCAGTACATCACTGTTCTCTTCAACATCTTTTATAGATTCGATCTGTTGAAGGAGTTCAAGATTACCAATGAAAAGTTATTCCGCTTCTTCTACGAGATTAGAGATACATACAAGAAAGTCCCTTATCACAACTGGCGCCACGCTGTCGATGTCACGCAGTTCGTCACATATGAGTTACTTGAATCAGGATGCGATAAAGTTCTCACGAAATTCGAAGTCTTTGCTTTGTTAGTTTCAGCTGTTTGCCATGATGCAAATCATGATGGTTTCACAAACGTATACAATGTTAAAGCAGAAACGCCGCTTGGTATTTTGTTCAAGAACCAATCTGTCATGGAAACGCACCACTGCCAAGTCGCCATTGGCATCATTTCCAAAGAAGAATGCAACATCTTTTCAGACTTGAATGCAGATGATAACAGGACAATGTGGATGACAATTATTTCACTTATTTTGTCAACAGATATGGCAAAGCACTTTGAAATTCTCAAGAACTTTAATACTATCATGGACAATGGCGAGTTCTCGATGGAAAATCACGAGCATAGAATATTGTTGATGCAGCTTCTCCTCAAGACAGCCGATATATCAAACGTTTCAAGGCCATTCGATATCGCTAACAGATGGTGTGACATTCTCTGCGAGGAATTCTTCAGACAAGGAGACCTCGAAATGGCACAGGGCATGGAATACACATCAGACTTGAATGATAAAGCGCACCTGGATAAGCCAAAGTCGCAGATTGGTTTCTACACATTCGTATGTCTTCCTCTTTATCAGGCACTCGCAAGGCCGTTTCCAACTTTGCAGGTTAACGTGAAATCTGTCCAGTTGAACTTGGCAATTTGGAAACAGACCATTGAAGCCAAATCAAAATCATAATTTATATATTTCCATGTAATTTTACAATATTTTTGTTTGTTTTTAAACCTACTTTACTTTATTTTCTATATATTTATATGTGATATCAAGAATATAATGTGTTTGCGATCATATGAACGAATTTTTAAAATTAAAAATTCGAAAATCATATTATAAGGAATAAAGTATAAAACATTAAAGAGCCATAAGATAAAGAGCTCATTCGCAATGCTTAGCTGGTAACGCATCAAATATATTAAATATTCAAATATCTGATGTTAATCTTTTGAGTATTGATGCTGGTTGATTAGGTGTAGCATATGGATAGATATATAAAAACGCAAAACGAAAATGGAATCATTTTGTTCAAATATATGCATCATGCAAGCCTTTTATAGCCATAAGGTTGATTTATGATATCTTTATATTCGATGTGAATAGCTAAATACATATGTTATCATTAATAGAAAATATTTGATATAAAATATATGAAAGACTCAACGAGTTTTATGATAAAATTCCACACTACGGAGTCGGTGCTTTCCAAATATCACTCAAAAAGAAGATTTTGTAATGTTTACTATCGTCCGTTTAAAACGCAATCAGTTACAAATTTTTTTTTGAAGAAATGCTCACTTTACTTGCATCTCTTAATTTCAAATCATATGACTGCGATTTTCACAATGTACCCGACGAAGTGAGAGGTCTCTATTCATTATACACGACATTCAAGCCGAAAAAGTCCATAAAATTATTCAATATCACAACAGAACCGGAAATCAAGACAAATAGGGCATTCTACGGCTATGTAAAGCAATTCAGAAGCTTCACACTCGGTGAAGGATATGCTACGATTCCGATTTTTATTATTAGCCTTCTTGGTTTAGTTATTTATCTTATAATCACATGCGCTTGTAATTGCAGATGCATTCCAAGCAGATCAACATGTCCCTCGCCATGTTCTATCGCTGCCTACGTGATTTTTTCAATTTTATATATAATTGCGATGATTTATTATTGTTTCAACATCTATTATGCGGAAGATTTCTTCACAGAATTTTATAGATTTCCGGAAATTGTCAAAGATTCTTTAATTGATCTCATTGCTGAGTGGAAAATTTATAACGACACAAATTGCGAACTTCACATGAAATCTCTCTTCGAGAAAGTCAACCCGACGATAGAACTCGCGATGGATACTGTTGACAGCATCAAAAAGTCCTTCCATAGGGTTCCAGACAAATCATGGCTGGCAATTCGTGTCTGGATTTACATTTTCTTCGCTTTGTTCGTTATTTTCTATGCAGTTCAAACATTCCTTTACTTCTCTCGCGGTAAGTGTGCTATTTGCTTCGCTTCTTCTTACTCAATTATCGCATTTTTCATAGCTTTATTATTTGGCGCTCTCGGCGTTACAGTTACAGCTATCGCAACAGCTGGAACAGATGTTTGCGATAATTCATACGAATTGACTGCAAACTTTATTAATCAGTTTATGACAGACACTGAAATTGTGGCACTTCCAATATCAGCTCTCCAGGATCCAAATTTCGATTTCGGAAAGTTCTATAACTGGACAGAATGTGAACCTTTGGATGAAAACATCACCTTAAAGTCACTTTCCTGCGGTACAAACAACACGCTAAGCAACTTCTGCTCCAACGCTGTTCCATTCATGGCCACATATTCACTTTTCATTCATTTATTATTACTTTCATTAATCGGATTTTCACTCATTATTATCTGCCAGAGAACAGGAATGCTTAAGGAGGACACATTGTACGATTATGAACAGAATCAGCCAATTGGTATTGGAACAAGTCCACGCAAAGCAAGTAACAACGTCTTCGATCACCCGTCATCTGACTTTGACAGCAGTGACTCATATCAGATCGACCACAACCGTATTGGATATTTGTAATTGCGTTAATAGAAATTTTATTAATTGTTATAAACTGTTTATTTATCAAACAAATGCTTTTCTATTTAAGTTTTGAGTGGATCTTATATATCCTCGCTATATTTTGGAATGAAATTAAGTTTTTCATCTTTATTTGCTTTCTTTGCCTTCCACTTGCGTATCAAGATAATTATGACAACAAGGATGATAACTACGAATGCTAAAATTACAACAACAAAAATAATAATTGTTCCAATTCCAAAGATGATAATATTACAAACCAAGTGATGAATTGTTATTCTTGGTGAGGCAGATGTAAATTGTCCCGTTTGGTTAAGTGTTGGAATTGCTTTTACAAAGCATTTTTCGTTAATATCAACCGGTGAGTCTTTTTCTCGTGTTTGAACAGTCATTGTATTAAGAGTAGAGTCAACTGAGTAAAAATATGCTTGTTTTGTTGAAAATTCACACTCAGCACCGCAATTAAAAGGATCTTTTATTGTAGATTCAGTGCAAAACCAAACTTTGGAAGAGTTATTTTTGTCAAAAACGATCCTATTCTTAGATTCCCCTGATACACTATTGAAAATACAGAAGTGTTGATTTTCAAGTTCGATATCTATTTGAAAACTGAGTTCTTTTTGCACAAATGCAAAGTAACCACCATCATCACACATATTGCGTGGTCCTGCCCAAATTAATATATGTATTGCCTTTGATCCAGTATTTTTCAATAATATTTTTTGATTTTGAATGAAAATTGCTGGATAGTCTATCTTATCGACCGTAAAAGTTTGACTTCTGTAAGTTTGAGATATCATTACGCTTTTATCATAATCTGATGAAAATATCAAAACGTTGAAATTAGTTAAATCGAAGTTGAAGTTAATCTGTTCACCCCCAGATATCGATACATCGGTGTATCCACTTCTTATGTCGAGTGCAGAAGCCAAATAAAGAAGAAGAAGATAAAACATTATTATTTTTTATGGAAGGTTTTGTTTATGTCTGCAAAGATATTTTCTCACAACTTTGTTTCTGTTGGAGACCGATCGATCAGTGGTTTGTTGACAGAATACCGCCGAATGGAACTGGAGATTTCATGGCTATTAATCAAATCGGAGATTCAAGTACTCCAAGCGACATCTTTGATGAGATAATGGAAGGGAAAGATACGAATCAAAACGAGGGCTTGAGTAAAGCCAATTAACCACGATTTTTTTATTTTTCAAAATTATTATCGCGAAATGAACTTCAAATAACTAAGATTATAGCGATGCTCAAAAATTTATTAAGTTTTTATTTAATCTATCTAATCTTTTTCTTCATTTCAATAATTTTCAAAATATTTGTTTCGAAATAGACTTAAAACAACGAAGATCATAACAATACCCATATATTTATGAAGATTTCATTTAATTTTATCTAATATTTTTCTTCATATCGATTATTATCAAAATAGTTTTTGCGATATGAACTTCAAAGAACGAAAGGACCATGCCACCATGAAAATATACTAATGCTTCCAAGGAAAATACATATCCAATTCTGATTTTCTAAGGGGATTTCAATAATGATCAATATTTAAAGCGTTTTAAACTATTTTAACATTACAGATATTCGAACTAATCAAAATAACATTCATGGAAGCGTTGTTGTTGGTACATTAGTTAAAAATTATTCAATTGACGATATTATATATTTCCTGTGAGTTATAAATCTCCAATTATTTGATTAATCAAGCTGTGAATTTCTTCGTCTTCGGTATTATCTAAAACTTCTTCTAAGTCATCAAATATTGATTTTTCTCGAAGTGCATCTTGTAAAGCTAATCCTTGGCCGATGACAACCTGAGTGTTGAACAATCTGTGCAGAGTGATAACTAGTTTTTTGAGATCATTTTGTGCTTTATCAAGTTTTGAAACTAAAAAGCTGAACAATTCTATTGGAAACAAATCCCTTATATCAGTATCAGACAAGCATTCTATAATATCAGCAATGACAATAGATACGCTGACTCTTTTGCTAGTTTCTGCTTCAGAATAATTGGAAAAGAGCATTTTCAAAAACTCGATTTGTTCATCATTTGATCTTCTTGTAATAGTGCGCGAAATAACTAAACATATTTCCTCAAACAGCTCATCTGACGCCAATCTCATCACTTCTATAAACAGCGACACATCAATGCTAGGAATGGATATTTCGTGCTGTGCTAAAGCCTGATAAATCTTAAACAAAGGAATCAAATATTTCTGTTGTGATTCCGGGAGAACAATTTTAGTTGAAAAGTCTATCCTGTAAAGATTAAACTCCAAAAGAGCAAATAGATCATCTAAGAGATCGAAGTTGAGCCTATTTGATTCGATTAAATAGAAAAAGGACCAAAACAAGAAACATAATCCAATTGAATCTTGAAATTGTTCTCTTACATTAATTTGAAGAAGTTTCTGAAGCATCATTGTCAGGCCATCATCACCATGCGTTGAAAAATAATAAAGAATCATTATCAATGAATTTGTTAATTTTTCATCTGGAAATGAGATAAAGCTGGTAAATAGATCAAAAATAAATTCTTTTGGAAAAGCGTTCTGAAGTATATATTCGTTTGCGTCTGAAAACAATGAATTTTTGATGAATTTAACAATTTTAATGAAACAATCTTGTTCTGGTTGTAATTTTGTCAAAACATTGCTAAGGATAGAGATTTGTGATGAGGTGCCTAAGTTATAGAATGAAAAATTCATGTTAGAAGTCAAAACATCAAATAATTTAACAACAGAGTAAATTTGATTTATCATTAATGTAGAGTCAGGATTTTCTTCGTTGAAATTATCGAAAAATACAATCAAATCGAAAACTTTCCCTAATTGATAATAATCAATTTTTGAAATAAATTTTTCTTGCAATATTCTTGGTAGAACAATGATGCAATTAGTTAGATTATCAATGTGCGATTGGATTGCTGGTTCAAAAACGTTTTTCGAAAAAAAATATTCAATAATTTGAAGAATATCATTCAAAATCTCTGTATATTTGGCTTCAATTAACTCAAAATCATCATTTTGATTCGCTACCGAAGTTATTTTATTTGAACTTTGCTCTTTGTAATTATCTTGCAATAGTAAAAATGAAAACTGAAACACGATTTAAAACACATTTGATTTAGATTACGCTCCAACTATAATGAGAATTTTGACAATTATTTTTGTTCAAATCCAAATTTATTAAAATGGTATTAATTATCATGACTTGTTAATGAAATTGATGCTTATGCAATCAAAGTTTCATAACTTGCATCTATAAATTGAATGTTATGACCATACAAAGACACAGATTATGATTTTATTTTATATATCAAATATTGATTTGTATTCGTTTATGTTTATACTAAAATTATATATGGGGATAGAAGCTATAGTTGGTGACAGTCTCGGAAATAATTTTTAAAATAATTTCCGAAGAATTTTGCCTTTATAGTAAAAATTATGGTGCGAAAACTCACATCAATGTATAGATTTGATGTTTGCCCAATTTCCAAAAACATTTCCCGATAAAGTATCAAATATGTAATTTACTCAATGATGACTGAAACTTCGACTTGAACGTCTGGCTCGATGGCGATCTGTGTAACCTGCTTAACGGCTTCAGCAGTGCCTTGGAAATCAATAACACGCTTGTAGATACGGAGCTCGAAATGATCGTATGTCTCTGTACCATTGCCGCATGGCGCACGGCGTGTTGTGATTCTCAGGCGGCGGCGTGGCATTGGGATTGGGCCGCGGACCTCGAGTTTAGACTTCTTCAGTTTGCCGATGAGATTGCCGCAAACTCTTTGGAGATTTGGAAGCTTGGAGGATGTGATTGTGAGGCGAATCTTCTGGACTGGAAGATCCTCGACGATTTCCTTCTTTTCATCACCTGTTGGAACGACGTGGTCAGCCATTACTTGGAAAGGCTCAGCCAAACAGAGTAATTCAATCTTTATCGTCCGGACCCGGCTGAAAATTTTGGATTTTGCTTTATCTGCTATCTCCATCATGTGCATAACATGTTTTGCGTGCTGAGTTTTGTCAAAGCCACTTTATTTTCTATTAGTCATTTTGATTTTTGAGATTTATCCCTTGTAACTGTAACAGTATATTAACTCTAAGCATATCTTTGCATACACGGCCACAAGAAGAAAAATCCCCATTGATATTGTTGATGAAGCTGAATGATACTGATTTTACGTGTCAGATTAGCGATTTACATGACAGTTTTGAAACAGTTCGTCAAAATTAGAAAATCATCTTTTATCCTCATTTTAGACAAGGTGTCTATTAGTAAAAGTGAAATTATAATAATATTCAGTGTGCTCTTGCAAAGTCGCAAAGAATCACTATAAATTGAAATGTTTGATGACTGTTTTCTAATAGAAGTCTCATATTTTATGGACGTAGTTCATAGAGCATAGGGATCCTTTGTCTGAAAGGACTCGTCCAAATATTTATAAAATTACATTGTCTTGTCGAAATTATAAATTTATTGACACGTAAGTTTTCTTGGCAAATTTCGAAAATAATGATAAAATAAACGGTCGCAATGATACCGAATCAAGCACATCCACCTGATTCGAGTACTTCATACAATATATCTGTTGAATCATTCGAAGAAATCGACAGTATAAAGCAAAGTTGCCAATCAATTGAACAATTCATCGAGAATCACAAAGAAAAATACAAAAAATCACAAATATTTCGAACTTTAGTTGCTCTACACGATTTGTTCAAGTTAGAAATATCGAGGGGAATCCAACTGCGCCAGGTTTTGATAACAGAAAGAAATAACAATTCAAAACTTCACACCGAGTTGCGTTCTTTGTATGAAATTCTTGAAAAGCAGTCAAATAGTACGATTAATTCTATACCATCAGCTAAAAAGCACATTATTCAATATTTTCACGATATTGATGAATTTAAAGCCGAAAAAGAACTAGAACTAGCATCCATTTCATCCAAAATCGATGTAATTACAAGTGAAAATGCTAAATACGAAACAAATATTACATTATTGCAGAAGCAAATTGAAAAACTCAAAATTAATCAATCGCAGATGGTTCACAATCGAAAGTATGAAAAAATTGCAAAAGAGAAAGATGAGCTGATGTCACAGAATCAAAAATTTTTGAATGAAATTGAAAAGATTAAAAACCAAAACATTGAAAAATCCGATTCAGTTATACAGAATTTGAAATTAGAAATAACAAAAGAACAGCACAAAAATCAGTTTCTTATAGAGAAAAATCTTGAATTAAATGATCAAATTCAGAATCTTGTTCAAAAATCATCGAATTTCGAGAATAACTACATGCCTACATTACAAAAGCTTCAGGCTGAGCTACTGGCAAAGGAATCCGATGTTATGCACCTTAAGGAACAATTAAATGCCAAAGATAATGAAATGAAAAGACAAGTTGAGCAACTCACAAAAGAAAACAGTATTCTTGTTAGTTCAATCAAGAGAAACAACAGCAAACTATTAATCAATGTTTTCCATGATATATGCAATATCTTGAATATCCCAATAAACACACAACCGGAAGAACTACCGACGATTATACAGAACCTTGTTCAAGATAATAGTACATTAATTCCTGAGTATAACAACATGGAAGAAAAGTATGTAATTGGTATAAGGCCGCTTATATTGGTTGCTATGACTTGCAATAGATTAATTGGATTAAGTAAGAATCAGAGTCTTAGTCTATTCAGCGAAATAGACGTGCTCAAACATGAGCTTGAAAACGCTCGCAACCATATCGAGTTTAGTGAAATATAAATAAAAATTTGTTTGTAGTTTTTGATTATATCTTCATTCTGTATCAAAGTATTTGTTAAGAATCTCTTCTTGAATCAATGGCGCTATATTCTCGAATGCCTCGTCATCAGAAATATCAACAAGAGTTGAAATTCCATCATTTTCGATGATGTAGTTAATAATTAATTCGTTGTTGCTAATGTATTTTGTTAATAGAATATGAAGTGAATGGATGTTCATAGAGACTCTTTTGTTGGTGAAATCAGTCGAAAGAAATTGAAAAATACAATCTAAGAGTCCATTTTCTAAGTATATATCGATCACATCTGTGGATAAATTAAAAATCGCTTGACATGCGATAGAATTCACTGTTTTTCTAAGAGGGAATGAAAGATCATTTGATAATTCAAGTAGTGATTTGATAAATGTCAAATCGCAGAACATCGGATGACCAGGATATTGAATAAATGCTGCTTTGACGCACATAAGAACTGATATTTGAAGGTCAGAGTTACTTGTTTTTAATGACTTAAGAATAGCAGCAGGATTGATAACAAACGCTTCAGGTATTGTTTTAATAAAATGTAAAACAGTCTGGTATAATGCTGAAGGGTAGATTGGCCAGTTTTCGATAAAATTCCAAATCTTATTGTGAAGATCACTTTTCAAAATCAATTCTATTGATTGTGGAGTTTCAGCTAAAAATGTGATAGAAATATGAACAATCTCTAAAGAAACTAAGTCTAAGCAAGCCTGGTGATTCATTAACAAGTCAATACAATGTTCTAAAATGTGATATTTTAATTCATCATTTTCTACGTTTTGAACAGCAGCATAAATTAGTTTTCCAAAAGATTCTTTGACTTCACTTGTCATTTCTCCCATGTATATATGCATAATACTATTTAAAATAACTTCGTGTGCAATTTTTTCAATAGAATCAGGTTCAATTTCGGTAAAAAGCATGAAAATTTGGATGCATGTCGGCATCTCATTTGTTTCATATTTTTCAAACACTTCTTGTACGTGCTCAAGCAGATCTGGACCAAACACTGGAATAAAATAGTCTGAAAGTCCATTATTCATTAATGATTGAATGCAATAAGCAGCCATAATGAAATCATTTTCATGAATATTCTCAAAGATCATCGAGTTTAAAACATTGCTAAAATTATCAAGAAAGAACTCTGGATCACTATAAACGTTATATCCAACAACTGAAATAGCCAGTTCTTCCATCAAATTATGCGTAGCTTCAAAATTGCCAGATTCCCAATTGCTGCAAATTATATTTAATTTTTCTGCTATGTTAAGCTTACTAACTTCACAAATGTTCTCACTGGACCTTGTTTGATGCTCAATTTTGCTTGTATTCATTTCTTTCTTGTTTGCATTATGTTTATAATCCATTATGAAAAGTGACAACTGATTTGTTTTGTCTTCTTCTATGTCTTCAACAATTCATTACTATTGCGCCGTCTCACACAAGTACAGACTTCCGGCACTTGTAGAGTTCGTCAAATCGCACTTCAACAAGGACAAAATTGTTGTGATTTGTAATGGTCCAAGACAAGTCGAATTTCTCTCGCATTATTTCATCCTTCTTCAAATGACACCATGCCGCATTGTCACTACAATGTCTCAGGAGGAGCGTGCTGATGCTGAACAGCGCTTCCAAAAATCAGTCAATATATTAATCTGCTCACAATCAATAGCAGAGAATCTTAAATTAAACAGCCCAACATGGGTTGTCGAATTCGCAGTCCCACCAGCTGTTTCGCCATACATTAAAATGGTTCAAAATATCAAACCTCTTAAATGGATTATTTTCGTTGAGCCACAAAACGAGAAAGCATTCATTGACCGTCTTAAGGATGCTGGACTTGAATCAAAAGAGTTGCCAGTCAATACAAACAAACTTCCAAACCATCTTCCACGTCTTCTCGGATTCCTTGATCGCCGCTGGGAGTTCTACCAGGCTTCTCAATTCGGCTACAGAGAATTGATTAGTTCTTATGTAAATTCTGCAAATGAAGAATTCGATGCACAAAAGCTTAATCTTTTGGAAGCCTCAATCTCATTCGGTATTGAGCACCCACCAAAACTTCCTTTAACAAAGTGAACAATAAAAATATAGAGTTTCTTTTTTGATATTTTTCTTTTTGGTTTTGGTAAAAATAAATTAAATATTCAAAAAATCAATCAAAAGTTTTTAGAGGCCAAGAACCTTCCAAGCTGTTTCCTTCTCTGTGACGAGCTCCTGCTCTGTAGCAGCCATCTTGCCCTTAACCCAATCGTTGATAGCGAGTCCCTCAACGACATGGATGCCCTCCTTGTCGACTGTGCATGGGAAGGAGTAGATGATGCCCTGCTTGATGCCGTATGGCTGGTTCTCTGGGACTGGGATAGCCATTGAAACCCAATCACCAGCTGGTGTGCCGAAGAACCAGCTTCTCATGTGCTCGAGAGCGGCGTTAGCAGCTGAAGCAGCAGAGGAAGCACCACGGGCCTTGATGACAGCACCACCACGTGTAGCAATCTTCTGGACGAATTCACCCTGGTAGTACTCAGCAGCAATAGCTTCTGTGACTGGCTTGTTATCCTTGCCGAATGTAGCATGGGAAACATCTGGGACCTGTGTGTTGGAGTGGTTGCCCCAAACTGTGACCTTCTTGATCTCGTTTGTTGGGACGCCAAGCTTAGCAGAAAGCTCACCGAGCATTCTGTTGTGGTCGAGGCGTGTCATAGCGCAGAAGTTCTTCTTGCCGAGCTTTGGAGCAGAGGCGAGAGCAATGAGAGCATTTGTGTTAGCTGGGTTGCCAACGACGAGGACCTTGACGTCTGGCTTAGCATAGTCAGAGAGAGCCTTGCCCTGGACTGTGAAGATGCCACCGTTCTTGCCGAGGAGGTCAGCACGGTCCATGCCATCCTTACGTGGGAAGGCACCGACAAGGAAAGCAACATCAACATCCTTGAAGGCCTCCTCAATCTTGTCTGTGGCAACGATGCCAGCGACAGCTGGGAAGGCGCAGTCCTGGAGCTCCATGCAGCAGCCCTGGAGAGCCTGCATGCCCTGTGGGATTTCGAGGAGGTGAAGGACAACCTTGCGGTCACCGAAGAGATCACCAGCAGCGATTCTGAATGTAAGAACGTAGCCGATCTGGCCTGCAGCACCTGTAATGAGAACGTGGACCGGTTCCATTGTTCGAAAGTGATGTGAACACCCAAAAGTTATTTTTTCCCTCAAATCCTATCATCTGTTCATTCAGTTCAATGCCCACTCAATCTTTCAATGGGAAAACGATGCTTGACTTCATTATCTGCACCATTCCACTGTTTTCTGTCATTGGAAGCGATGTGTGTTTGATTTGATATTTTTGACGATGAGCTCGTGAAAGGTGAGGTGATGTTTTTACACTGTTATTTTTGTGAGGTTCAAAGTTTCGATAAACTGATCTTTTAGTGTGCATCGAGATAACGACACAACAATCTTTGCAATGACTATATCCAAAAGACCGTACATTGTCTCTGCGTTCAATCAACATTTTCCAAAATCGAAATTGCGATTTGAAAACCATCACACACACATGCTGAGGTAGAGGTGGATCGAGTGTATTGCGGACTGAAATCAACTCTCTCACTTTGTTGTTCAGATGACACACTCCTGCCAGATATCTTTCACAATGAAAACAACATCGACTTCATGCAATTTTGATGTATTGCATATAGTTGGATGATGTAGCATTAATCAAACAAGCTTTTTTCAAGAAATCTCATTTCGATATTCGCCAAAAATCAAATTGTGTGCTATTTGCGCGATGGCAAATCCAATACCTTGATGCATTCATAGCAATACATACGCTACTACTATATCAGCCCACACAAGTCGAGATTTTGGATTCGAGGAGAAGTATCTACAAGGTAAACACGTATATTTGTTGTCATGTATGGTAATTATATCATAGGGAGAATCAGTAAATGTTGTTACAAGAATCAAAAACTCTTTTGAACCGTATAAATTCATGATTTTCCAAAATACTATCGCGGAACGTTTGCATAGTAATACAATGTATCCGCATCTAATGGATGTCATCATACACAGACTATCACTGTGTAAAATTACTTCAAGCATCATTTTTAATCTTAACTAAGTTTTTATTACGGAGAATCATGTGTGATTTCTTTGCAAGGTAGAGCGCCCAACAAATCAACAATCAAACTCTCTTATTCACGATATTCATTTCTTTGATAATCTAATGAATGAGATAAACACAAAAATACAGTAATATATATGACAATATCGTATACATTTAAGTTGCACTGCGAATTTCATAAAATCTCATATTTTATGTTAAAAATTTGAATTTTTTATTTTTATTTGGTATTTTCATTCAACTCTTATCTTACATTCTCTCCATTGCCTGAGATCTCTATCCTGTTGATGTCTAAGCCTTACTCGGCAATGACAATTCACTTTTTTATGCAACTATTTCTATTTGTTACGAAAAACCCTTTGTATGCAGCCAATTCATTCCAAATTTTAACATAAGATTATTTACAACCTAGAGAAATGCATGCATAAGTTTTAATGAAAAGTTATTATAAATTAGTTGACTTTTAGCTTAAATCAAATTATTTCGTTGTTATAACAAAACAATAATTTTTTTTCCTGTTGATGTCAACACCCGCCTTTTTAGGCGACGTGGGCGACCTGAAGTACGGCCTTCTGCCAGACGACATCCACATCAAACTTCAGTCGGTGATGTTTTCTGACAGAGTTGAGGCCTCGAAAGAATTATTACCTATTACAAATCTCGCATCAATGAGGTATGTAGAGCTCGGAAACTTCCTCCTTTTCATAGGCCCATACCTCCACGACGAAAATTTCGAAGTTTGTTCGAATGTAGAGGCAGCAATCGAATCATTAATACAGAAATTCGGGTCACAATCTTTATTTTACATCGACCAATTCAAAGCTATAATATTTCCGGCACTATGCGACATAAGAAGAGCTGTTAGAATCATCACAGTCAATATGATGGTGACATTATCACTTGAAACACAATCTTTTATACTCCTTCAGACAGCTCTCGATGAGTTTGACAATCAACCCAATCTTTGTAAAGCCGAATTACTCACTTTTGTAAATTCGTTAATTGATAGAATCACACCTCCTGAGTCTTACTTCAAACTAATATCATCGATGCTTGATTCAGCCTTTTATATACAGAATGGACAAGTTAGATCATCAGCAGTTCTATTGTTGCAATGTTTCGTTAAAATTTCTCCTTCAATAAGACAAATGCTCACCGAACAATGTGAATCCTTCCTATTCGATGTTCATTCGAAGCCTCAACTCGTTCCACAAACACCAAAAGTTATAACACCAAAATTCCCAATGAATGGAGCTAGTCCTCGTGGAATTTTCATAAAGAAATTTCCACAGACACCCCAAATTGACAAGCAACAAATAAATTTTGACATTAATAATTTCGGAAAACCAAGAATTTCGAAAACAGCAAATGATATCTTTGCAGCTGCAAAGAAACAGATAATTGTCACTCCAAAGCTTCAAGATTCTCCAAATTTCAGACCTAAAGTTAACTCTCCAATTATTGAGTCGTTCACTGAAGATCCATACAACAAAATTGTTCAAAACACAGTTGAAATATATGAGCCAAACTATTCTCCCAATTTTGAGCCGATTTTCGCACAGCCAACCGCTCCACACAACAACGAAGTTAATTTATCGAGTTCTGAACAAGATTCGGAAGGATTCGAGTTTTCTCAGCTTATTCTCAACACAAGCTCAAAGAGCATCACGAAAATAACAATCGAAGAGCCGCCGCCACCATCAGATTTAGTTCCTATTAAGACAGAATCACGAAAGCTCGAGTTGCCACTCACGAAAGATTTTCCGATCAAACCAGATTTTGGAGATGATCCACAAAAGTCAGATTTGAACCAAATTCCATTTGCAATCGTTGAGCCAAAGGCCGCCATCCTTCTCAGTGATATAACAGACGATTTATCATCAGACATGGGCACATACAACAGAATGAAGATCAAAAGGAGGCCAAGGCCGCCAATGCTGAATATTCAACCTGCAATATCAGCACCGGCGGAGGCAGAGACTCCACAGCCAAAGAAGTTCGATGTTCAGGAGCCTTCTCTGCACGTCAAAGGCAATAAGATACACGCGAACACTCCAAGAGTCCACAACTCGAAAATCATGAGCCGTCCTCCAAAGCCACCGCAGCCATCGACTCGTTCACCACGAAAGGCAATCGTGAAGGAGCTGAGCGCTGACGACATCATTGCAGATCTGAGATCCAGTGAATGGGAGAAACAAAATGATGCAGCTTCTTATTTAACGAAATTAGTAATAACAAACACATCATTTGTTCGTGATAACTTGCGCGTTTTTGTCTTCGAGCTCTTTCCACTGACTGTTTCAATCAGATCTGCTCTTGCCAAGACTGCTCTCATTTGTCTTAAAGAACTCGCAGAGAAATTCGGCTCAGAGTTCTCTCCATTCTTTGAAGCAACACTCAATGAACTTCTTATTGTCATTTTGTCATCGAAAATATTCATCAACAAGCTTGCGAGCGAATGCATTGACCTCATCCTCGAAGGAATTCAAAGAAGACTTGCAGTCGACTTCCTTTTGCAGGATCATAGAAAGAGACCAGTTCAATGCAGAATTGTTTTATCTGCGAACTTAAGCAAGTTCTGCACTGATTGTGATGATCCTAACAGAGTTGTTACAAGTCTCGGTTGGTTCGTAACGGATGCAAGTCCTGATGTAAGAAAGAACGCTAGAAACGCGATAACAAAGATGAGAGAAAAGTTCAATGGCTTCAAATACATAGTCGTTAACTCATCATTAGACGAATCAGAAAAGAAAGTTATTTTAAGCAACTTGGATTAATTATATTACATTATATATTGTTTTTTATTGTTTTGTTTGGTTTTATAAATAATTGTCGTTATAATTTTATAGTTCTACGAATAATTCATAGAAACTGAGATTTATAATTCAATAGATAAATAATATTTTATTTCTATATGTTAAACAAATAAAAGAGTTATATATGTATTGGTGACTTATTCATCGGGATCGGGTACAATTGGATCGGTTTCATCTGATTCTAACATCATATCGTCAGCAAAACTTGCAACAAAGTTATCTTTGATGTTATCTGTTGTATATTCGCGATCCTTTGTGTTGTCGAATGGCCAATGGAAATAAGTCATTATTATAACATAGAAAAGGATAGATGCTTGTGCCATCATCTCTGGTGTCGCAGATCTTGCGATATATTTCTTGTTCAAGAATCCGAAGCCATCTGTGATGAAAATAAACTCAGTGAATAAACAAACAAATGAATATAACTTGAGTTTATACCTCTCATCGCCGCTGATCCTGAACAAGACTTTAAAGATAATTATAAGGAGCCACACGATATACATAAAATGGACAAAGAAATATGGAATGTTTGAGTTAAATGATATATTGTATGGAATTGAAAGTGACTTTATAACGCAAAATAGATAATAAATTACGCTGAAAGCCAGTTTGAGATTGATTTTAACTTTGTGTGTTCTTGAATTTTGGTATTGGAGGTCATCTATGATGTATAATGAGAACATCACTATACATCCATATATAATATTGGAAGCAAGAATGTCAATAATCAATGTTGCTCGTGTTAAGAATAATAATGAGAGTAAATAAGGAGGAAAGATGCAGAATAGTGCAGCGTTGAGTAGATATATAGTGAAGTGCTGCTGTGGGCATATCGTTGACTTATCAACAGTCGGCAATTTTTTAGAATACCAAAATCTTACTAATATTGTCGCAAAGAAGAAAATTAGCTTCACGCAGGCAATGAAAGCATAATTGGCATTGTTTCCTTGTTCAACAATGAACATCGAAGAATATGGTTTTGTAATTCCTGAATGGTTAACTTGGTAATGAACTTCTTGACAAGGTGTAAATCTTTGGCTTTGGGCATTCAATTTCATGAAGCTTTGAATGGTATTTACGTTTAAAAATTTCCATGTTCGATAAAATCTCTTCGAATCTTTCAATAATAAGCTTTCTTTCTTTATGCAGCGATAATCTACGTTAATGTCGACGAGAATCGACGACTTATCTTTGAATGGAAAGTAATTTAAGACTAAATACGATTTATAATACATATTTGTTGGAGTAATTTTCAAAATTTTCATCACAAAAGGAGTCACGGATGTATTTTCTATGTAATGAGGGAATCCATGGAAGATTTGAGGTGGCGGTGCAAAAAATCCAATAATTCCACTCACTAAGATCAAAATGATGAAAAACAGTATCGTCAATCTGTCTAAATGCCTGTTCTGTGTGTCGATACCCATGAAAGAATCATTCGCTTCCGTTCCTAAATCCTCAACAGCACTGTATTCACCCATTTTGAAATTTTATCGATAAAATTTAGCAATGAACGAGAAGTACACACTGAACATGTATATAAATTAAAAAACTAACTTCAAAATTATGAAAATTTTTGCAATTTAAGGCTAATTTTATCAAAAATAATAACAGCACAATGTTGCAATATCAAATATTTAATAATTTCATTCACTTTTTGCAAATATATTGTCACTTTTCTTGATTTTGTTTTATTTTTTAACTTCGAATTAGTGATCCATCACACTTGCATTCATACTGAATTTGTCATTTCTATATAAAGCAATGATTGATTATTCATGATGACCATTTGAATCATTTCTTTCATTTGTGATGCATAAAAAATAAAAAGCCTACAGCTTCCAATCCATGCAAGATATGATGTAATGCTCAATTTATAGTTATTGCCGCTGTGTTTTTAAAATAATTATCAATATGAAAGTATTACACAATATTAGATTGTATAATGTCACTATAACATCTAGAATTATCAAATCCCATATAGTGGAATCGATTCAGCATCATTTTGGATTATATTCACATCAATATTGAATTGAATTTAAAATCTAATTACATGCTCAAAGATCTTTAAGACATGTTATTTACTTCGATAGTAAAAGAGATTAGTATAGATAAAAATGCTTAAAATCGAATTTACTTTATCGAAGATAAAAATATTCATTCGCAATGCATTATTTTTTATCCAAAAAGTGAAGTTCACAGCTGCATGCTATCCAATTAAGCACTAAAAGTCAAAATTGAGAACACACGGGAGCCAAACGGGAACAAAATGAACAAAAATCTTGATAACGAGAACGACAAATCCACCAGAAAACTACACATAAAAGCTTTCTTTTCGGCACTTTCACTGTATCATTCGCGATTATACGATGAAATCAATATTTAGTTTAAATTAATCTTCTCACGTTGACGCGTTTGTCCTTCATTTGATGATGAAGAAGATTCTGCATCTCGAGAAGCGCAGAAATCCGCGTGTGTTGTTGTCGCAGCTCTCTCTCGACATTTATATACTTTATATCAACGTTTTTGTGACTTCGGTTTCTGAATTCAAATAATGAACAAAGCGAATTCACCGAATGGGTCCAGATACTCCATTGTCTCGCAGGGAGCTCTCTTCTCGATCTCTCCGCCGGTCATTTCGACAGCGAAAAAGAGCTCGAAAGACAAAAGCAAAAAGAAGCCAAACCCGTACTTCATGTTCTGCCAGAAGAGGCGGACCGAGCTGCACGCACAGAACCCGGAGATCGCGAGTCGCGAAATTACGAAACAACTCGCTCAAGAATGGAAAAGTTTATCTGATCAAGAAAAAAATAAATACGTGCAAGCATATAAAAACGCATCGCCAGAGCACTCAAATACACCTCCTAACCTGGGAAACCAGATATATTTGCAGGTTGTATCGACAGATGGAACCGCATTTGCAATTCCTGCTTTTCAGGTTGTGAAAAACAAAAATTAATCATTCAAGTCCAATACACAACTTAATTTATCTAATATCATCCCAATACTTTTCTCAAGGCACAAATTATATTTGTGAATTAGATAATTTGGCTTTCATTTTCCACAAGCATCATCTGCTTTACATAGATATCCATGAAGTAACTATTTGACAATGTCTTATTCTTTGTTTGTATTTATATTGAAGATAACTTTTATCGGTCAATTGATAAGCGAGCAAAATCCACTCTGTCACTGTTATTCATAGCCCAATTAGTATGGATACGATTGACTCTACAGAGTATATGCGTCTATTATAAATTTAACTGTACAACTATTATTCATGATAAAATATAGTTTTAATAAGCTCACTTTTTCTAAAAATATGAAGTTCGTCTTATTTTGTTGATAAAATGGCTGCCTGTTGGCGTAAATATGATGGAACGAAAAGATATACACAATTTTTTTGCATCAAAACATTTCTATCGAAGTTCATTCACTATCGACAGAGAATTCTTCTCACAATGTTTAATATCTCGCATATCAGTGAAGTATATCCTTAGCAATTAGTCATTGAAATATTTATCTAAATCCTAACAATTAATCACCAGAGTTAAATTAAGAGTTTATCCACGAATGTTTTACAATTTATCATGATAATACAATAAAAATTTGTGATTTTCATTTTCGATTTTGGTGATCTTTGATAAGAGATTTTTACATTAATTGCTTGCATACGCATAAAATACCAACGCTTAGTTATTCCCTTTTGTTTATAATTTCTTAAACAGCCAATTTGTTCAATCAGTCACATTTGATTATCATCATGAAATGGCATTCATCAATCTCTATGATATGCAACTTCATTGTCAATTGAAGCCTATAGAAATAACTCAATACATAATTGAACATGGAGTTGATGTCAATAGAAATGCGGTTAATCTGTCATAATTGATAATCATAATGATATTACATCAATCAGTCGCATTTTATCACCATTTTGATATTAAATCAGTCTGTCACGATCAGCCATCATTAAGATAGAGATCTCCATTATCAATTACAGTTGAAATGAAGTCTCTCAAAATCATTCAACATTTGAAATCAATCATCGAATTTTTATAATCAAGCTATCTTGTCATTCTATTCTTATATAATTTTAGTATATCTGAATGAACCATAAATAGAAACCGTATAGATATAATTTGGATTCAATGATTATATCCGAAATAAGCATAGGCACATTATAACATAGAGACAGCTGATATAATTTTAGAAAGTCGTGAGATAAATCCAAAATTTGTTAATGATCGATATTTTATTTTTGTCCAATGCGTCCATTTCCTAAGCCATATTTAAAAGCCACAAAATATATAGATATGTGCATGATTAGCAGCATAAAAACGATAAATTTCCATGAATTCCACTGCAAAACACATATAATTTTGATGGATTTGGAATTGAAATATGTTATAGAATATAAATATATATAAAATTTAAACAATTGATTTTTCTTACATTTTCAAAAAAATGCTGATTGGAAAATATCGATTAATCCGCGTTGTTGGCGAAGGATCATTTTCACAAGTTTACGTCGGCGTCAACATCTTCACGAAGGAACAAGTAGCAGTCAAAGTTATAAATAGGCTCGTTCTAGAAAACAAAACTGACATGGAAAGTATACAAAGAGAAATAAGTGTCCTAAAGAGACTCGATTACCCCGGCATAGTGAAATTCATTGATTACTTAGAAGATGAGAACTCTGTATACATAGTTATGGAATATATTCCTGGTGGAGAGTTATTTGACTTCATTATCTCGCATATACGTGTAGAGGAGTCCTTGGCGAAGAGAATTTTCAAGCAAATTGTATACTCTGTTGGTTATATTCATTCAAAAAATATTATACATCGCGATTTGAAGCCCGAAAACCTATTACTCGCCGAATCCAATGTAGTAAAGATCATCGATTTCGGTCTATGTTCAACAGAAGCTGACAAACCACTTAACAACAAATGCGGGTCACCTGTTTACATTTGTCCAGAAGCACAGACAGGGGAAGAATATATGGGACAGCTCGCTGATGTGTGGGCGCTCGGCGTCATATTATATGTTTTAGTTGATGGATCACTTCCTTGGAGTTATAATGATAAAGAAAAGATGCAGAACGAAATTATGACGGGTAATTATTTGCCTATTGAAAATGTTTCGGATGAATGTAAAGAATTAATTCAATCGATATTAAATCCTGACCCTGGAAAAAGAATAACTGTCACAGAAATACTAGTGCATCCATGGCTCTTTGGAATTAGAAATGTTTTCCCATCAGCCAAACCAACATTCGTTCAAAGATCTGAAAATCTTTCTCTTGCTGTTGGTGGTTTTTCGTCAGCTAGCTTCAACGAAAATCAACAGCCGATTGGAACTGCTTATGAGAAATCAGTTCAATCGCCTAAAAACGATCCCGCACAGAAAATCACAATCCAGAATTCACCTGAGAAGCAGAAAGTGCAGCCGCGCTCAATATCTCTTAATGTTGAAACAATGGATGCTGAGAATACCGCTGATGGACCAAATGCTCACAAAGGAGTTATTTTATCACAAACGATTAGCAATAGAGATCCAATGTTTGTTGCTAAGAAGCTCGAATCCACCATCGTTGCTGCGAATGTTGCTTTCGAAAAAATCAGTCCACTTGAATATACATTAACAAGTGATAATCTGCAAGTTCAAGCGGAGGTTTGTAGGTTGTATGGCTTTAGAAACATCTTTGTTGTATCGTTTAAGAGAATCAAAGGCGATAGTTGGGCTTATACTAATTTCGTTACACCATTGTTAGATCTGTTCAAGAAGCAATGATTAATACTATTTTTGTTTATAAATATATACTATTTCGGTCCTTTTTATAATCATATTTTTTCAATGATAAGACGAAATCGAATCTTCAACAAAAGAAGATTTTTGATTCTTGTTTTAACAATGATTGAAATAGTTTTGCTATCAAGAAAGATGAAAGACAGCTCAAACATAGAAATTATACAGAAAATAGAGATAAATTATATCAAACCAATGATATGCAAGGAAGAAATCGAATTTAAATCAGTCAACAATAGAGCCATGATAGTTGCAAATGGTATAACACAAGAAAATTTTAAAAATTTCGTATTTCAAACAACTTATTTAGCAAATAATTTAGTTCTTGATTATAAAAGCTTTGAAAACATATCATTCGATTATAAATCAGCTACATTCGATATTGCATTTCCTTTTATATCCTCTTACACTGGAAAATTTCATTGTATCACTTATTCATCGATAAATCAAAACTATAGAAAGCCACCATCACTCAATATGTCATATAAAGCGTCAGAAGAACTGAAATTTACCAAAGATTCATTTACAAATACAAATAAATCAGAATTGATTTGTTTTGGGGAGAATTTCGATAATAGATACTGCAACGCATCGAATATATACTATAAAAACAGAAATTTAATATTTGTCACTGATGCTTTTTATGAGTTTCCCTTTGATTTTGTTTTGCTTTCGCCAAGAAATTCAACAGACATTCAATCAGACAGACTAAGACAGTGTCCAATAGTGTCCAATTACTTCCCCGATTATGATGAAACGATTAATAACACTGTTTACTTTTTATCTTTTTATCATAGTTTTTATAATTTGCTATTTGCTCATTATGAGTTCTTATTCCCGCTATATGCAACAATAAGTCACATAGAGGGCTCCATTGATAACTTTGATCGTGAATTTTTACTTTTCCATGAAAATGAATATTTAGATAATCTTTTTTACGTATTTTCAGACAAGAAGTACCGTAATTCGAGTAGCATTAGGGGAACTATATTGATTCGGAATGGAGTTCTTGGTATGAAACGCTTCTGGAGGCAAGTTGCGAATGAGCCTTATGAATACGACGTAAAACAAGGTGATATCGCTGGTTTAAAGGAGTTAGCCATGCAGAGGCTGAATATCAGATACAACGCGACCAACTTAGCGCTGTTTCCTATCGCCGAGAGACACTTCAAAAATTTCGCGAATTATAGACAATTTTATGATGGACTGAAGTCCGGCTGTCCAAACGCCAATGTTGTATGGGTCGAAATAATGCGAATGAACGTGGTAGACATAATTAGACTCGCTGCACAATCTTTAGCGATTGTTGGCCAAAATTCGAATGCTCTTGCTTCTGCGTTTTGGATGCGTGCAAGTTCATTCCTTATCGAAATGACTCCTAAAGGATTCGATTGTGACAAATATTATGAAAAGATTGCGGAATTCTCACAAGTGAACTATATGAGGCAAACGGATAAAAATGATAATACATTCTATGCAAAGACAGCTGAGATGAAAGCAAAGCTCCCACAATGCTACACGAGAGAGGATCGCTGCCAAGACAAAGATTGTTATCACCGATTGAAATTTCAAATACATCTCTCATATGTAGACGACTGGGACCAGACTTGGAATCAGGTGTGCTCCAGTCTTTATCAGCCATAAATTGTTTTTTTTTTATCGCCACAATAAGACCATTATTCGACTTTACAGTAAATTTACGTGGCAAATACGTGTTTTTTATGACAAAAGCGGGGTTGCATTTTATTTTCCAAACTTTGCCCTAGATCCCAGTTACCCATATTGATGCTTATTCATTGAAGGAACCATATCTGGCATTTTTGAGATGTTTATGTGTCAGAAATATCAAATCTTACATGGGGTTTGAATTTTTTGAAATGTCCGATCGGTTTACATTCTCAAAAGGACAAAATTGGGGATCAATGGATAATTTTCCGCATAAATCTTGCTTTAAGTACATCAGGCTTTTATTTGTCCATTGATTGGACGATAAGAAAAACTTATTTGTTTCAAATCTATCAATTTCTGGTTCAGTCCGAACTGTAGCGAACTGTGGAATCAACCAAAATGACGATTATCTTTTGAAAACAAATTGTGAAAAACCGAAAATCGGTTGGGACATAGTCAGATATTAAAGAGGGCCAAAACCCCGCAATTCATGTAACACAAGGAATAACAGCATAATTATTTTATTGACGAATATAGTTTTGAAATATTTGACAAAAGTGACATCCCGAAGGGTGTTACTTTTGACGAATATTTCCATTCTTGATACAAAAATGAATCATTTTAGAAAAGTTACTTTTTTGTAAACTTTTCAAAATATGTCACTTTTGTCAAGAATTAATTTTTTCAAAGGAAAAGTAAATTACATTCTTTGGATGGATAACGATGATGATTTCGTCCCTGAACATAGATCATCTAGACTCATCAGCAGGCGCTCTCGCTTTAGCCAAGAAGAAGATGAACTTTTGAAGAATCTCGTGAAAATACATGGAACTGACGATTGGAAATTAATTGCATCTAAAATGACTAAGAGAAATGAAAGGCAAGTGAGGGATCGTTGGAGAATTTGGTTGGATCCCGAAATTAATCGAGAACCATTTTCTCCAGATGAAGACGATTTAATCCGAGATTTATATGACTTTTATGGTCCTAAATGGGTGTTATTTACTTCCTACTTCAACAAGAGAACTGATGTTGCATTAAAATGCAGATGGAAAACAATTAATCGAATTCCTCAGCCTCCTAAAAAACCGAAGCGACAGAAAGAGGTGGAAGACCTGAGCGATGACAAAAAAGAAATTCAAGAAGTTTCGCTCTTGGAACAAGAATTTGAAAAAGATTGCGAAATAATGGAGCTCAACAAATATTTCCCTTATTTTTAGATCTTATGCATGTTGTTGTTATGAATTAAATATTCTATTATATGCTTTACCGACTGAGAAAAATAGCCTTTTTCATTTTCCAGTCCTTTTTATCATATGACCTCAGTTCTGTCATAAAGAACCAGATTATCTCCCTAATTAATATTTTAAAGTTTTTGGACGCAGTAATAATTTCTATCGAAAATAACCGAAAAAGTGGAAGGATGCCATACAAATAGTTTATGACACATCATTAATGTTTCTTGAATTGTTCAGACGGCGGTCCCCAACGTTTAAAGCTTCAAGCGAATTTTCACTGATATGAACTCTTAAGATATATTTAATTCTTGGATTAAAGTTTTGATTGGATTTGTATAACCCTCATGGCTCTGTTCGTCCATTACGGTGATAGGGTACAGTTACGCATAATAAGCATGAAAAATGATTATAGACGATCTTCAAATATTACTATACCATATATCGGACTTATAAAATTTAACCCTCTTCCATTTGCAAAGAGCAGCTGTAAAACATTCTTCTCCAACTCGGACTCCAATGGGACATTATACGCAGATTAATGTAGATTTCAGAATGAGCATGTTTCTTGATGCATACACTCATTCCTGTTCCAATTTCGGGCTTTGGCAATCCGTAATTAGGAATAAATCTGCCGTTTTCGCCGATGCAATTGATTCTAGTCGTATAATCGATTATGTGACTTTTTTCGTCGCATTTAGCTTAGCTACATCATGGGCATTATAGATCAAATGTCCCCAAGATTAAATATATATCAAATATCGAAATTGTGTTGTATTTCAACAAAAGGGTCTTCTTTGAATAAAAAGGGGTCATAAAATAACGAGAAAGACTATGACGATTAAATTCTAAGATTAGATAATTGCTATTCAATAATGTTTTATTTCAGAAATCAAAAGATGTCATAAAAAGGAGGTTAAAAACGATTAAGGTTTTAAATTTAGGGGTTAAAAAATAAAACAGGTTATATGTTAAAATAGGGCGTAATACAAATAAAAAGGGCAACAAAATATGAATAACGACGACAATGATTCTCATGTAACAATTGATCAAACAGTCAGACTCTTTCAAGAGCAAGCAAGACTGAAAGCGATCCCCAGTGAATCATCTGTCGCTGTATTGGCATCTAATATTTGGAACCTATGGGCAAGCGCAAGTTACAAATATTAGATTTATATAGTATATACAGAAGACACCAACAATCAATTGCTCAACTGGTTATAATACAATTGTAAATTATAAAATCACAAATACATTCAATCAATCATCAGAAAATACGGAAAATTTATTCATTATAACCAAAGAAGGATCGAAAACATTCGAGTTTATATTTTCAGTATCAAGATTTAATTCATCTGTTTTTAAATTTTTCGAAAAAGCACTTAAAAATTACCAAAACTCTCCTCTATTTCGCGAGCAGCGTCTAAGATCTGCAATTATCAACAATGGATCGTTAAATCTCATTCCTAATGAGCAAGTTATTTCGCAACTCGATGGTTTATCGAATCTCTCAGGAGAAGTTGCTAAAATGGGAACTGCCAGTGTCACCACAATGATATTCATATGGCATTCAGAGATTGTTACCAACTTTAACGTTTCTATTCCTTTAATTTTGCTTGGACCTTTTAAAGTATCTGATTCTAGAAGATTTGGAAAGTGCTTTTATCAGAAATTATATTCCAATGGATCTAAGTTTATGTATGGATTCACTTTGAAGCCCAAAGAAAGGCTCATTGAGTTTTTGAAATCTGCAGAGAAAATTAGAATGTCAGCAGTTGAAAAACCATTGCTTACTCCACCTCTTTTTCTAGAAGTTGTTGACCAAAAAGCTGAAGCGTTCGTTCCACAACAAGTAAAAGAAGAATTTAAATACGATGATATCGGTCAATCTTTATTCTATATTCTAGTCGAGCAAAATGCAGAGTGCCCACCACAGGGGATTGTATTTGATAAGAGGATTGATCTTTCGACTGAGAAATTTGTAATTGGCGAATCTTTGAATTCAAAATGGACTGATGCTAGTAACACACCAATATCCACTGTTGAGGAGTTATAATTTTGTTATATTTATTTGTTATTTAAAATGTTAATATTTTTATCAATTTTTCAATTTTCTTATTATCTAAACAATAATAAAGAACCACTTTTTGCTTTGCCGTAAATGTTGCAAAACTTGCCTTATTTAGTCATAAATGTTTTTGTCTATTATTCCGCGTTTTATTTGTTTATTTTTAAGAACCATATTACAGTTCAATACTTTAGCGTGGATATTTATAACATCTCCTTTAATCAGATTCTTCTTATCTATCGATTCTCCTCAAGATATTCCAATAACGAATAATTTAATTCCACAAAATCAACCAATACAACCGCAAATAGACGAAAAAGAAGAAGAAAAGCCCAATCTCGAAAAAATCATTCAAGAAGCTAAAGAAGAATTTCTCGAAAAAACAAATAAAACACCTGAAACCGAATCAATCAAGTTTCCGTCTTTAAATTACCAAAATATTACCGACGACTTAACACAGAAGATCATTTTAAGTAATAAGTATAATGAAGATGAATTATATAATGGTAAAGTACCTGAAATGATATCAGAAGAGAAATTCTGGAATGCAACAAATTACAACCTCGTCGAAATTAGACATAACAACGGTGGATCAATTACTCCATTATTTTATCAAAAGCGCATCAGCAAAAAAGACGGCTTCTGGTGCGCAAAAGATGGAGGTGGAGTCTTTAAATATGATATCACTAAACCAATTTATCTTGAAGGATTAACATTCACTCCAAGATTGATTAAAAGATGTAAGGCAATGAATTTGAATATCATAGCTGATGGTATCCCAATTATGTCGTTGAATGACATTCCTATCATAGCAAACACAACAATTTTGTTCAAAAATCCATTCTTAACTCAGTATCTAGACGTTAATATGAGTTACTCAGACTGCACTATTACAAGCGAATCTCTGTTCTGTATCTCGCAATTCTATCTCTTACCAAATGAATACAAATAAAATCAATATCAGCTTTGTTGTTAAACATAATCATAAATATATCTATTTTGTTGAAAATATGCTGTGGCAACAACTGCATGGCCATCACACTTTCCAAATAATAAACAGATAAATTATATTTTATCCCTTATTCGGAAACTTGTTATCATAGTTTAATATCGATAATGAGCAATGATATTGTTTTTGCACCGGTAATGAATTTGATTATCGGCGAGGTTGTTTCATTTAAATCGCGTTACCAGTAAAGACTGGTATGTCACAACTTATTCAGATATACTGCGTACTGTGATGTTTATAATATATGACATAGTTATATCTGTTAGCATATACAAAGCAAATATCAATGAAGAAACTTTTCAAACGGTTCATTGTGGTAAATAGAATGGCACAACATATGTTCCACAATACTCATGTGTATACTACCATATACTGTATATATTTACTATATAAATTAAGTTCTACTAGAAACTTTAGATGAGAAATAGGAAAGATCATTTTCAAAAACTGAAATGATAGAGCTATTCTTGCAATACGCAGACCTCCAAAATATAATAATATTTTCATAGATAACTATGCTTAAATATTGAAAGTTAACAATTATTTTGAAATTTGGGCTATCTAAAGGATTTCAAGAGAAAATTTTACTGAAAATGAATAGAAAACATAAAGTTATACATATATCCAAACTACTGCTAAAAAATAAAAAATAACTAAAAGTGACAAAATAAAAGATAAATTTATTTTTGTCAAATGAGTGATTCACAAAAAACTTCAGCGAGCGAAGTCCAAAAACCGCAACCAACGTCAAGTGATGTCTCTCATCGTCGTATTGTCAGGGATATCGCTTACATCGCCGTTATTTTGTTTGTTATTTTAGCATATCTCTTTTGGCCAAAAACAGCAAAAGAAATACCTATTAGAACTGTTGCACAACTTCCGTATGTATTCAACACTAACTTTTACACAAAACTTAATGATTATTTACACAATTTTTACCATGAAAAGATTTTAGTTTTATACGGTCCACAGGGTGTCGGCAAAACAGCCGGAATATTCGATTTTATTGAGCGTTTGAACAAAGAAGAAGGCAGACTGATTATTGATTTTGATTTCTCGCAGATTTCAAAATATTCTAACATCTTCGATCTTACATCGTATCTTCAGTACGCAGTTATTCATTCTTTACAACTTCTCACTAAAAATTCCAAAGGAAACACGTGTAAGAATATTTTACCTTTACTTTCTAAATATGAGAACATTTGTCCACAAGGATTCAATCCAATTGACGCTTCCTTCTTGAAAGAGCCTCTTCTTATCAATGTCACAAATCAATTAAACAATAAACTTTCATATCTCACAAAGAGCCCTCAATTAGCATCAAGAGCGTTCTTTGAGTCATTGAGCTCTCTCTATGAAGTTGCTGGTCCAATTGTTTTCATTCATTCACCAGAAGTTTTAATTAAATCTAAATCGAAGACAGTTCGTGAGGTCGTTCAGTCACTCATTGGCGAGGCAGAAAAATCCGCATTAGATGGAAACTTAACAGTTGTTTTTGAAATATCTGATCAAACTGCTTTTATTGATGGACGCTTCCATCCAGCTCGTTACCAGTACCTTTTAACTGAAGTTCACGAATTCCATGTTGATAATATGACAAAGGCATTCATTGCCGGAAATCACTTCACAAAACCGCAATTACAGGAGTTAACACCTGTCTGCAAAGGAAACGGCGGCTGCTATTCATTCGCCAATACGCTTCTCAATGATGGAATGGTGCTCAAAGATGTTATCACAGAGATCGAAAGCGCAGCAAAGCGTAAAGTCTATTCTTCGATTGCAACGATGAATAATACCGATACAGCAATGAAATTCCTCTCAGAAATCATGAACAAAGGTTTCACTTCCATCGAAAATTCCAAAGAAAATGCTCTTCATTTCTTACACCATGATGTTGTTTCAATTTCTAATAATACCAGACTTGTATTCCAGAATGCTGCCATTTTTAAGGCAGCTCGTGCTCTTGTTGGAAAACCCAATTAAATAAATCTTTAAAATATAAACAAATTATTTAAAGAAATATAGTTTTCTCGAGATGGACTGGCGTGAGTTCAATAGAACTACATGAACTATCTTTATAAAGAAATCCTTGAATTAAATATGGTGAAAAATCATCTATAACAATTTCTATTATCTCATTGAATTTCTTGATTTCTTTGATCTGGCCTGAAATTATAAGCCAATTTTCTGGATTATTTTTATCATATGCAATCAACTCATATATTTTATGTGCTGTGTTATACACAAGGACTGACTGTAGTTTATAATTCTTTGGTGTATCTTGGAATTGGAAACTGATATCTTTTTTGAAATTAATTAATCCTGGTTTAGGTTCTCTATTTTTATATTTCACAGCAACAAAAAGGAAACCTGAGACACCAGAAACAGTGCTAAGTTTGTTAGTAATCAATTGAGCGATCGTTTGCTTGGATTCAACTTCAACTTCTAAATATGGCTGGCAATACTCAGAAGTCCTATGGTTGCTTATGTAAACTCCAAATATATTTTCTGCGATGTGCCCAAGCTCTGAACCGATGAAATTGAGTAAATCTGAAAAAATTCCTTGATGAAGCTTCTTCATTGAGTTGCAGTATGTCTCAAATTCACGAATTGAAGCAAATCCATTGTTGTAACCCTTTAATATCTGAGATATTATTCTTGAGAGATTATTTTTCGAATCTCTCCTGAAAAATTGTGATAAAATAGGAGAGCTGTTGATCATCTCTATGAAGCAGCAATACAACGAGTTAGAAGGCGAATAACCTTGAATTCCTTGAATAGTAAAAACATTTGAGTGGTTTGCCGATGAAACATGTATCGGAGGTGGAACAATAGAATACTCGATTGGATTTGGAATAAAAAGCGGATCGTATTTTAATTCGATTTCTAAACGAAAAGTATTGTTTTGAGAAGCACCCAAAATGCTGTACTTTGTAGGCATTGTTATCCTGTAATGAGTCATGTTCGAAGTGAAAATCATTTGTTTATTTGCAGAAAATGGATAACTGTCGAGTGTAAGATTGAAATTTGCCTGTATTATAACTAATTTGTTGATTCCCTTCAAGTCTACGTCGATGAATAGTGTTGTTTTATCGTAACTTAAAGAAACTAATAAATTATCCCAGTTTGGATTCTCAAATTGGACTTTTCCACCTTCAACTGTGTTGAATACAAACTCCTCTTTGAATTTCTTCGCAGATTGAAGTCTTTTTTCATCTAAAATTCGAACAAATCTTGACATTAATTTTTTGATTTAAAAATTCATCAAATTCACATAACAGTTAAACAATTCACGTTTATTTCGATAAATAATCCAAAATAAATATAAAACATCAATTTTATTCTTTGAGTTTTTTGAAATTTGGTGTGATTTTTATATTTTATGATAAAAAAGTTCATTTTTTAAAAGCCATTATTTAAATGAAGTTGCATAAGAAGGATTTCAAGTTATTTTTATGTTAATTCTTATCAAGTTTTACCATATACACATGTTTCTTTTACTATCTGCGGTATCGATTTCCCAATATGGTGAAAGAAGAAAGCATTTACAATTTTAATTTGACAACTAAAGAGGATTATTTCATATTGGAATATGAAAAGCGACTTCCAATGAGGAATTATGCTCAAATACGTGAATATTTACGCTTTGAAACATCTTATTTAGATCAAAAAGTCATTTTTCCAACAAATTCAGGGCGAATCATCAATTACACGAAGAACACACTAACAATACAGTACTATCTACCTGCTGTCATTAAGTATTCAGGCAAATTAATTTGCGGAATCAAAAATACAAAAATTAAACATGTTTACATAGCAATTCATGACTTCAAAGTCGATGAAAATTACTCAAGATTCAAATGCCATCACGAAGAATCTTATCCTGAGCGATGGTGCGAAGGCCATAACATTGTTTATGATAAAAAACAATTTGCGTTCCTTTCTCCTGCAAAATTCATCTTTCCACAACCGTACTTGATTCCTGGTGCAAGAGCCGGACCTTATGATGTTGAGATGGACAGATTATATCAAGAACCTGCCACAAAACTTTATTCGATTCAATCTTATCCAGAAAACTTAACAATAGACACAAACCCGAATTACCTATACGGAGGTTTCTACAATTTTCAACAGCTATGGCATGCAACATTTGATTTCATTATTCCATTTTATAAATTTGCGCATCAATTTAATTTAACAGACACACCTGAAACAAGAGTGATCTATACACGATCTCAGCCTATTTGGGGCTTTATGGAGCAATGGGGAGTGCTTTCTAAGCGACATTACATAAATCTCGACAAAGAAACAATTCCTCCAACATTATTTGTTAATATAACAATTGGCATTGAGAGGAATGAAAAGAATCCGACTATGGATAGATCCCACAATGAAGCAATCGGCTTTAAATACAATTTTGATGAAAATTCAGCGCCAACATTCAGAGATGATGTTCTCATCAACAATGGCCTCAGCACAACAGCCGTTGGTGTGAATGGAAAGCCTTACGTGTTGTTTATCGACAGAAGAGATGCTGGATGTTCTCTTGATAACACATTAGAATTATCGGAGCACATGAAGGAAACATGCAATTTTTGTCAAATCAATTTGATTCGAATGGAGAGAATTCCTTTCATTGATCAAATTAAACTAGTTTCACGAGCATCGGTGTTAGCAGGACTGCACGGAAGTGGCCTGACTAACGTGATGTGGATGGCTGCATCGAGGAAGAATCACACAACTCATTTAATTGAGTTCCTTCCAAAATGTTATAATTGCCGAGATTGGTATGTCGTGGCAGCAAAAGTTGCACGCGTTCAATACCATGAAGCGATGGCAAGTGAGAAAGGAAACTTTAGGGATCCAAGCAAACTGGATTGGTGTCTCACGCGATTGGATCTTTGCCCAACTCCTCATTGCCACGATGTATTGAGAGATCAAACAATGACAATGAAGATTGACGACTTTGATAAGATATGGCTGCCGATAGTTGAGGAACTCAAGAATACAGTATTATCTGAATAGATTTATATGTTTGTTTTTTATAAAATATTAGCTAATGTTTATGAACTACAATACGCTATATTTAATATCAAAACTAACAAATTTGGTCGAATATTTTGTCGACAAATGTTACAAACAATGAAATCAGAAAAAAGTGATATTTTCACAAATCCGTTTCCAAATCGAGTAGAAAAGTTCCCTTTCGAAAGGACTGTGCTAGAGAATATGTATCCTGAGTAGTGATTCGGTTGCCCTGTGTGCACAATTCTATCTGAAGTTGATTGATAAGAAATAGCATCACATTGAGGATGTCCGGATATGAAAGAAGATGCTGCACTTCCTGTACTGACTCGGCATGAGATAACAGACCCGCCTCCACCTCCATAGTAGCCTCCTCCAGATGCTGATCCCCAAGTACAGCCAGGAAAGCTAAAATAAACAGTACTTGGTGAACCTCCTTTTCCAAAATGACCATTCTCACCATTATTTTGTGGAATTTCACTAGAAGTAGATCCTGTTCCTGGTGAAGTCTGAATCCCACCAACAGCATTTATTAGAATACTTGTTGGTGTGCAATTTGGATTATCACTATATATTCCATCATCGCCTTGCAGTGCACCTCCATGTGGGCCTTGTGTGAAGTCACAATGGTGCTGCGAACCCGTTCCACCTGCAGCAATCATGATGCGGGACATAAGAGAAGGAAAGTAGTCCCATTCTCCTCCTATTGTTCGCATATCCGTGGCACCGCCTCCAGAGCCTCCATAACTACCCTCACAAAAACTTCCATGGCCTCCGCCATTGAAAGTTAGTGGCCCATTTGCTTCACCTCGCTCATCCAAATAAAAGAAGAATGTCTCTGGGCGTGCAAATCCAATGGTTCCGCTGGAGTATGCACCACGGCCGCCGTTGTCTGAACCAGGTGATATTCCGCCACCGGATGCACCGATAGTTTCAATTTTATACACTTCTGGTTTGAAATTGACGCGATAGGGACTGCATGGAAAGCCAGAACTACAAGGGTAATCTAAAACAACACTTCTTCGATCGATGCTCCACTTTATATCAGGTTTTCAGCGCGATGGATATAATAAATCAATCGATACATATTCTTTAATATCCATTCATTCTAATAACAATAAATCAACATTAATATTTTCAAGGTGAAAAAGCCACAAAACACATCAAAAATACCACTTTTTAAGGGTCCTGTCAAGCCGTCCGGGTGCGCCCCCTGCAATAACCCTCATAACTTCATAATGAAATTGTTTAAAGGTTCCTTTCATTATCACAAATTTCATTTCTTAAGAACTGTGTTATAGAATATGAATATATAATATTTATGAGATTGTTCTGCGTTGAGAATTCAATATGATATTGATTGTTGAATTTGTCATTTCTAGAAGTGGAAACACTTTCATTTCTTCTTGAATAAAATCATCAAATAACAATGCTGCAGCAATGATTATCTGATCGAACATCAAAATCTGCCAAATGGATTCTTATCATGATATTGCATTCCTCATATCATATAATAAATGAATTCACAAAAGAAAATCTTTTATTTCAATTCTAATCCGTGTTTTCCTTGATTTGACTAAAATCATTTTTTTCGAGAACAAAATGGCGCTGAGACTTTTAGATATGTTCCTCAACATAACGAACATTAAAATGCCGTGGAAAAAAGGACTTCTTATGGACGATCCTTATTATCTTCCACCGCCTCCAGTGTTCAAATTAGTCACGATTAACCGGTTTTCCATTATTGTCGACGATTTAACTTATGATGCGAGCAAAAATAGTGATCTCAAGTCTATATACAACTCACTCTACTTACGAATGGACATCCAAGAGAATCTTGATAAATTGAAAAAATTATGCAGCCAAAATGATCCAAATGCGTGCTTAGGATATGGAAGAATATTCGAATTCGGAGCATATAATCAAACCGAAAATCACGATATCGCTCGGGAATATTACAAATTGGCAATAAAACATGGAAGCACAACAGCACGATCACTTCTGTCATTCTACCATCGATATTACGACAAAGATATTGCGCTTTCTATTGTAGAAGCCGACTCATCCCTCACAGCAATTGAATCGATTTTATCTCGTGGATCGCAATTCCTTGAGGGCAAATATCGACCACATTCGTGTCCAACAGCTTACAGTGCAATAAATGTAACTGCTCAATCCGTCACAAATATGTTTGTTTTCCCGATACAACGAAATCTCCCCAATAGCACCGAATTATCAAGATTGACCAAGAGCAACGATCCAATTGACATGTATAACCTCGCAATGACGAAAATATTCACGCCTTATCCTTCTAATTCCGAAATCAACAATGTTCTCAAACTTCTGACGAAATCTTTTGAAGCTGGATATAAGCAGGCTGGTGGTCCACTCGCTTACGTACTCAGATACAAGAATTACTCTAAATCTGCTTTCGAACCTTATTTAAACGCCGCTTTAGAGGTTGGAGAGCCGACAGCACTGTATTTGATGTTTATGATGATCCAAGAGCGCGATGTTGCCGGTGCTCGTTGCCCCGAAATGCTAAAATATCTTCGAGTTTCCGCAAATCAAAATTATTCACCCGCAATCGGAACTCTTGGCGACTTTTTCTATTACGGACATTGTAACATCGGCCGCAGCAACGTCAAGGGATATGAATATCGTTCTCACAGCGCTTCTCTCGGAAACTTCAAAAATATTTACCTCGCTGCACAGCAGTTAATTGGCGGCGATGGCGTGATACAAAACTGCGAACGCGGTGTCGAAATGACACGTCAGCTCATCGAATTCGGCCCATGGACGAAATTCTTCGACAAGTATGTATCTAAGGGATCCGAGCACGCGTTCCTCAAGATGCTTGACCTCGGATTAACACCAATGGGCGCTGTCAAGTCGAACAAGACTGATGACCACGCATACGCAGATAACTATTTGCAGCATGTCAGAAACGCTCGCACTGGAAACGATACATCAGCACTGTGGCTCGCTCTCCACACTCCGCTTCACGAGGCCGATGAATACTTCTACAGGATGACGCAGATGCAGACAGCAGTGCAAGTTCTCGTTGGTCCAGTCAAGTTTTACGTGATGATGCGTGAATTACCAAAATACATCGACGGAACACTGCCTGACGATGATGCGAAGATCCTCCTTAATTATCTCAAGCCTCTTATACTTAATGCAATCGAATTTGTTCTTTTTGTCATCTTAATGATACTTGTTTCAGTGAGAGTCAAGATTTTGACACAATAATATTGTTTTTGTGTTTATTTATTAAATGGATGTTATACTGTAGTTAAAAAGATTATTATTATATTTAATTCAATCAAAAGTAATAAGCAAATAATATTGAAGGAATTGAATATTTTTGATGTATATATTGTAGGTATTTGTTTCGTGAGATTTAATTTGTGAAATATAGAGATTTGATTGTAAAGGATGTAAAAAACTCTTTATGTTTAGGCAAGGTTGACTGTACCACGGCGACGACCTGTGCGGCGAGCAGCGACAAGACCAAGCTTCTGACCTGGGCGGGCAGAGCGGGAAACTGTGCCTGGGCCACCCATATGCTGGTGGGAACCACCACCGTGTCTGTGGTCTACTGGGTTCATCTTGATACCGCAAACGACTGGCCATGTGTGGCGTTTAGCCTTATACTTGTAGTGGACGTTACCGGCCTTGAGGAGTGGCTTCTCAAGACGGCCACCACCAGCGGCGATACCTAATGTAGCACGGCAGATGTTAGAAACGAGAGCCTTGCGGCCAGATGGGAGCTGGATACGTGTGTAGTTCTCTGTGTGGCCAATGACACGGCAGGAGTCACCAGAGCAGCGGCCATAGCGACCACCATCACCTGGGCGGTGCTCAACATTGCAGATTTCTGTACCTTCTGGGATTTGAGCGAGTGGAAGGATGTTGCCGATGTGGAGGTCAGCCTGGACGCCGCACTTGACGAACTGGCCTGTGTGGATGCCTTCTGGGGCGATGACGAGGGCGGAGTCGAAGCCCTGGCCCTCAGCCTTCTTGAAGACGACCTTGGCGAGTGGAGCGCCACGGCCTGGGTCGTGGACGATTTCCTTGACCATGCCGGAGATGACAGAGGTTCTCTCGGCGGCATCGAGAGCGCGGAACTTAGCTGGACCAACGCGGTGGTGGGTGTGGGCCTGGAAGACAGAGCCGTTACCTCTACGCTGAGCACGAACGATGTGACCCATTGGTAAAAGGAAGGGCGAAACGGTTTTTTTCGTGGTCGATCTCAATTTTCGCTTTTATTTCGTTTTTGATATCTCCATTATATTATAATGATATATTTTAGGTTTTTGAAGGGAAATTAGTAGGATTTAAAGAAATGCCTTGTAAAATTATTAATAATTTTTATTATGCACACTTTAGTTGTGGAGATATTAAAGCTCAAATATCCAAAATTGACAGCGTTGAGCGCTCAAAAATGCATGTTTCTAGGATCACCTCTTAATTCATATTTCATCTCTTTGATATATCATATATATGATTGTGATTTATCTGTGACTTTGCATATTTATCTTTTTTGCATCGCATATAAAAAGTTATCTTGGTCATAGTTTGTCCGGGCGCAAAATACTTTGATTTGATTGTAAAAAAGCATTGAAGATGAGTTATAACTATGTAAATTTAGCATTATACTGATAAAGATCAATTGAAATCTGTATTTAAAGTTTGAACGCAAATATCTTCATAACGAAAATTAGATATTAAATTTGTTTTTGAAAATACAGCTATTTTTGTACTTAGGGGATCATTTCCGTTCACTGCAGCATAAAATATTTTAATTTTGATATCTGGTAAAAATTGAAACCTCACCCCTGTTTTTTTGCTATGTAATTTAAATGTCAATAATGATAAATCTGCCATGTAAACATATCACTTTTTGAGCTCTCATTTCCTTTCACTACAGTTTCGATTAAATCTAAATTTGGTTTTGATTACCCAAATTTGCCATATTTTTACCAACGATAGAAAAGTAGGGTGAGTCACGACGATATTGTCACTTTTCTACTGATCCTGCCTTCACCCGAACTTGAATTTTTGCAGCAAGATTTTAGACTGTAACACATCTTTGACATTGTACCACCCTTAACCTCGCTCCTTTTTCCCCACTTCCAAAATTTGGGATATTTGTCAACAATTATGCGCCTTTACAGGATATGAAGCATCAATTCCTGCTTCAGATTGACAAATACTTTCCTAGGGGCATTTTCAGGTGCCAATACTCTTTCACCGAGTCCTCCACCCTTTCTAGAAAAGCTGACATTTGTAAAGTGTCAGATTGGCCATACTTAATGTAGTAAACGAACAGCTTTTAAAAACCAAGAGAGATCAAGCATTAATAAATTAATGACCTCTACAATCAACAGATAATATAGCCACTCAATCAATTACTTCCATTCTCAGCAAAGAATCTTCAGCAAGAAATCTCGCTCAGTTCCACAAAGAAATCAAGACCTGTTTACGAACTCATCTACGGTCAGCTGTTCACGATCCAGGAGAGAGGCGAGATCGAGGTTAAGAAAGGAAAGATATTCACATACCTCGTTGAGCCATAATTTAATAGATTTTCATGATTTTTTTCGAAAATCATACTGTTTGTAAATTTGTTTTTAATATGTTACTAATCTACCGTTGTTTTTCACACTGCAAATGTGTCTAAATCGGTAGATAACATTTTTCAAGATATCAAACTTTCAATTTAAGAACCTATCACATAACATACATCATTGCTACGGAAAATTGAAGCGATAACAAAAAGAAATGAAGGTAGTTGCAGGTAATCTTTTGCGCATTTTTCATCTGTTCCGGATTTTTTTTCCGCAAAATCATGGATAAACAGCACAGATGCCTGTTTTCGGATATATGCGATAGTTTAAGCTGCAGAAATCAATGGTCCTTGCCCGGTACTTTTTGGTCAAAGTGAAAAAAACGGTAAAATACTAAGAAAAGCTTTGATTCATCATCTACGCTCCATTGTAAGTGAAGAAACATTAAAAGAAATGATATTTTCGCTTTCTTTTCATATTTCGATATTGAAATCAAAGCGCGCAGGTATAATTAGCATTACCATGATACCCAGCTCCACAGTAGCAGTGATTGTTGCCATAGTTACACCTGATTTACATTCGAAATTTCGGAATATTTCAAATTGATTTTAATTCTCGATTTCTTTGATACAGAACACTTGACCACATCGTAGATTGTATATCTGCCATTTGCAATTCGCTTGATTCATCAAAACCTTTATATTGATCGTATATCATTCAGTTTCGTTTCTTCCAGATAGCAGCACTTCGTGTACTGGCAAATAATCGTATAGACTTCGCGTTACTGTCTGAATGGAACAAAACTGAGCGATTACAAATATAAATATTATCCAACAACACAAGCGATTGCTATTAAGGTTGTATTTCTTTATTGCTGCTGTGGAAGTATTGATACATGAAGTTAGCTATCTTAAGAACATATTTTATTATTAAATTCCAATGTTTTCAAGAAATTAATAAGATCAATAACTAGCTAACAGTTGCGGTATACATACTTCTCTTAGCAACACGATCGTTGCTGTATAAAATTTATATCAGGAAATAATACTTCAAAAACGCCTAATTTTTAGCTCACAGCCATCTGTTCAACGTTCTACTTCGTAATGGAGCTCCTCGTTTTCTCCAACTTTTATTTGTACTTTCACTGTTGTCAAATTCGCTATTACACACGAAATACACAATTACACACATCATAAAAACAAATTCCCAAAGAAAACATACCTCAAATGCATAAAACTTAATATTCAATCATATAAAATATCTTGTTTGGAGGCTAAGACTTTAAGAAAGTATTGCTCATCTCGAGGCCATCTTAGCTTATGAAGAGCAATGCCTTAAATGAACATTAATTTGTAATCAATTTTATACACTCTTTCAGCATTTATGCTTAGGAAATTAGGCACAGAACGAAATTTCCTCTGCGTTATTACAACAAAAAAGCAACAAAAAACATCATCATGAAATAACGTATATTTTGTCCAGTTAATTATTTACATGGCAATACTTTAACATATTTTTGTCATGTAATTTTTACGCAACAGATTGTAAGGGAAAGTTTATTATTACATAGATATGCGTTCCAATGCGGCATTTTTATTGGAAATCGTCAATTGCAGATCCTTGAATCATCATTGCATTTGCAGATTGTAATTATAAAGACTTTAATGTTAACTCAAAAGGTTTCTTGGTGATATTAACATGAAAATATTGTAAAATTTCATTGTATATTGAACACTATAATTTGGCCATATTCATACTCCTCTGGTATGCATATCATCTTTCACCTTATGTTCACATATTTGTTAATAAAATTATCGAGTGTTAGTATGAAGCAAGAATTTGTCTGCATAATTCAATCTTAGGGTTGTCATCTTCAATAGCTTCAAATAGATTGAGCCAATCTGGTAAGTTCTCATTCTTGTATATATACAGTAACAGTCCATGCTTTTCTAATGATTGATATGTGTCATAAAATATATCTGCGATGAAAGAATTCGATTTTGCATCATCTAGCTCCAATAGCTGCAAAATGGAATTAAGAAGGCCACTCGTTACAAATGATAAACATATGTCATGACATTTATGAATTATTGACTTGAAGTTATTCATTATAGAAAGCTGAGCAATAGGATAAAGATGCTCAAAAATATGAGATAGCAAACCAAAAATTTCTGTTAAAGAATCATCAAGCTGCCCAAAGCTTATCATCTTTTCAAGTAATGCAAAATACAAATTAACGTAACTAGTTTGAACATCAGTTTCTTTGTTTGGAAGTTCTTCGAATATAGTATTGAATTGGAATAGCGTCATTATTTCAACAACCTTAATAGGAGTCTCTAAATACCTTACAGCCAAAGCCAGACATTGCGCAGATTCACTGTCGCACTTATCAGATCTAGAATGAGCAATTTTAAGAAATTCTGCAAGCTGCATCAACAAATCTTCATTTCCATTATATCCAGCAATCATAAATAATTTCTCGATAATAGTAATAAAGCCAACATCATTCTCAAAAGGAACTTCAACTCCTTCAGGTTTTTCTGAACAGAGGTTTGTGTGAAATTCCATTAACAAAGAAAGAAACTCAGATGAAAAATCTGGTTTGTTTTCTTCGAAACCAATATTTGCATTATTACATCTATTAAATACTGCAAGAATTATTCTAATGATGCAATTATGTGCTGGATAAGATGTTACTTGATACAACATATCAACAATATGTAAGATATCATTAGAATTTATAAATTCTTCCAAAAAACTAATGCTGCAGTCGCAAACTATATTGGATATAATAAGCAAAATATACTCATAATAGTTTTGATCAACATTTGTGAAATTAACAACTAAAAATATAAAAATCCCAGATGCAAATAAATACGATGAATAAACTGTTGTTGTCGATGTAAGAATGTCTATATATGCTATAATAATGTCAAAGTGTTCAAGCTGGCGATTTTCATATGCAAAAGTCAGCAAAAATTTAGTGAATTCAAAAAAGTTAATAGCATTGAGATCTTCTGCCAATACACCATCATTAGGTGTCTTATAGTCACTTAGGAATGCATAAATAGAATAAATAGCTTCAATGTTATTTTCGAAATCATTATGAAGTTCCATTGCTTGATGAACTTTTTCAAGTATATCCGAGCAAATTAATTCCACTGGAACATTTTCGTCCTTTATTTCTATGCTTTGGCGATCTTTTTGCTTTCCATCTTCATTTTTAAAATCCATAAATAAAAAGGTCACATTTTCCTTTTTACATGTCATATGTCAAATATATCTATAACGTCACTTTTATATATCTTAAATTTACCATCATTTTTCATTTTTCTTTCTCGACTCAGTTAATGAAAGTGATATATGCAAATTTATTGCTGCACAAATTATAGATGTTTCATATTCTATAATTTGCTTCAACATTCATCATCAAAAGGCCGTGGCACTCCCTTTCACAGATTCAATTTCATTATAACTTTAATGGTAGACACAGGGAGTAGTGTAGATGCTCATACTAAAATATCTAAGCTCTACTAACTTAAGTTATGGAGAGCATAATTTTGGAATTTGATTAAATAAAAATTTGTAATTTGAAAATTTACATGTCAAATTAATCTAATGGGAAAAGTGCTTTTTTGACATATTAGTGGAGTGTTCGATTCTCGATGTAATTGTATTTTTTCTTTCTAATCATAACTACATATGTGCTCGTTGAAAAAATCATTCCTGAGCAGAATATTTATATGCAGGATGTAATGTATTAAAATGAGTAAGAGTTAATCATCAAATGAAATTCTTCAATTCAATCAGATAATTTTACATTTAATTTCATGCTTTTACATATGATATGCATATTTCTGTATTAAGTAGTATGTGATTTATCATTTAATGTTATTTTTTAGCTAATATAAAAAATAATTGAGAATTACGACTATATTTCACTTTGATTGCTTAGCCAACATAGCTGCACATTCTGAAAAAATTTATAATATATATGTCTGCATAAAATATAGTTTCATAATCAAGATCTTTGTGAAATTGATTTTTTTCCCATTGAATTCATCAGTTTCAAACGAATTTAATTAATTTTGGTTTAAAAGCCAAATCGATTTCAACTATCTGTATGCTGCAGTTACTTATTCTGATTTTTAATTATCATTTATCATATTTGATTAAATTTAATAAAGACGTTAATTTTTTTGACATATCTTTATTGGAATTTTTACGGCGAACTTCGATATATTTCAGGGAACTTTAATAACTTTTAGTATAAGTGTCCATCCATGACTGTAAAGATTGAAGCAGAATCACTGTTTGATTATGTTGAATAAATTATCTTTTCGAATCTAATATTAAAATGGATATTGATAACGAATACAGTAACCACATGCTCGAGAATCAAAATACATTAGGATCAAATACCATTTTATTGACTGCAGTTTTGAAAATCAAAATGTATCTCGAGAAGTTATGTTAGCCAAGCTATGGTAATCAAGTTTTTTAATCTTTGGGCTAGTGGCTTTCTAATATTTCAAAGTTATAAAAATAGCAAATGACAATTTTTTTTACATATGTGATAATTAAATGAAATATCATAACATATATTACATGATATAAAATGCATGTTCACTTCAAAATTTGGGCAAAATTCGATTTTATGTGTAAATTGAATAGTTTTTCAACAAAAATGAGATCCACGCTTAACTAAATGTATAATAATATTTAGCTCTATGTTGCTGTTGACTATATCATTACTTTAAAATATTAATATAATCCAATTCAATGATAAGAAACATTTTATTAGCCTGAGATGGATTTTTTAAAATAAGGTTAAGAGTGTCACGGCCTTTCATCATCAGATATCTAAATAAAGTTCATGATTCAAATTCATTTTGTTCACAAGCTTTATGTTTTGTTTCTATAAAACATATATGCTATTCGTTTATTAATTATATTATTTTATGAACATGAAAATACTTGATTTTCAAGATCTCATTTTTATGGTACGTTTATATCCCCAAGTTCTAAGCCATTTTAGAAAGATCAAATTTTTATATATCTCGAATTAATATAAATTAGTCCTTTAAACCTATTTGCATCATTTGAATAACACATATCTTAGAAGTATTCTCGAAATGCATGTTTATAATAACAAAACGGTCTAAAATCGTTTATATTTCATTAATTTTCCGTTTAAATTCAAAATATCGCTATTTTAACTACTAGCAATGATATAGATCATAGAGTATAATTGAATGGAATATGAGAGAAAGGACAATTTCATATTTTGAAGAGAGATTTAATAAAAGTACTCAAATCCATTTTCTTGCAATTTAAAAGGATCATTCTCACATACAACAACATCTGCAACGATAACTAAGTCTCCGACATACACCAGTCGCATCTCTCCCTGCGCAAAAGATAGATTTGTTTCTCCAGCTAAATCTCAGAATCGTTCTCCACTACGAGTAAGTACCAACTCTATTACTGATTCAAATGCAAACAAAAGAAAGTCAACACATTCTACACCAAAATATCACAATGCGCCAATTGCTGAACATACTATTTTAGATGCTCCAAATGTTCAAAAAAACTTACCACTTAAATTAATTGACTTTAGCGATTGTGGTGACCTTGCTGTGGCACTTGGCAATTCGATTTACATTTGGTCACAAGGAAAAGTTAATCTTTTACTGGAATCAAAGAGTATTAAATTCGATTCTGTTTGTTGGTGTGATTATGGTCTTATTATTTCTGGCTCTGGTCAAATAGAGCTTTGGGATGTGAGGAGATAATGTGCCATCAAAGAGATCACTGACCATGTTGATCGATGCTGTGCTATCAGCAGTTACGGCGATCTAATCGCTACTGGCGGTTATGATGGACGTATTAATATTACAGAACTCTGTAGTTCAGATGTGAGATCAATTAAAGATTACAGGAAGTATGGACAGGAATCAGGCCTCTCAAGGTTCTTTGATGGAAGATATCTTGCTGCTGGTTTCGATGGAGTTGTTGCAATTGTTGATAAAGATGCCTATCAAACATCTGGACGTGTCCAGGGCCTCACATGGTCACAAAATGATGTCTTGTATGCAGCTGATTATGATCAAGGTGTTATTCAAATGATAAGGGCAAGTTCAGGGAATATTGCTCATGATATTGACAAAGAATCACCAATCAGTGGTTTGTGTTATACAGATTGTTGGGGACTTTTGTCATGCAGGAGCATCAGAGGAGAATGGCACATTCACTCACGAAAATTAGAGTTTGTCAAGAGCTATAGCGGTCACACATCAGGTATTATCAACATTACTGCATGCAAGGCTAAGAACTTGGTCGCAACTATAGGCATCGATGAGACTCTCAGAATTTGGAATTTGAGAGATCATTGTATTCAGACATTGCCATCAGTCAAAAGACCGCCAAGTCCATTTGGAAACTTTGGAATTCGTTAAATATATATTTTAACTATAATAAAGAAATATTGATGTAACTATATCAAGATATTCAATCATAAGAAAGTAATGAAGATGGTTTTAAGTTGCCATTTCGATCAATTGATATATATTAAATAGATTTTCGTGAAAGTTGAAATTAAGGTTATACAACTTGAGAACCTTACATGACAAAATACTTTTTACATGACAATTTTAGTTCAAAAATGGGGCAAAGCCAAAGTAACGAGATGAATCAAATAGACGCGCAGCCAAATATCCAGGTTACAATATCAGAAAATGAAGAAGAGACACTCAAAAAGTCTCAAGAGGTTTTATCACAACTAAAAGCTGAAAATATTTATTGGAAGACGAGATCTGATGAAATGATAAAAGGATTTACTAGGCATATGGTAATTGATGCTCCGGTTGAAAAATTACTTCTTGAACTCACTTCTGATATTTCAGAAACAAATATTAACAGAATTAACATGGATATAGAGGAAAATTCGAAGAAATATAGTGCAATTATCGACAATATTAAGGCAAGCAAGCCATACACAGTTTTAAATGATATTGATAATCTTACAAAACAGTTAGCGAACGAAAATAAGCAATTAATAAAAGAATATGAGGACTTGAAGATTAAGAATAAGAAATTGAAGGAGGAGTACGATGAATTAGTATCGAGAATTCCGGTTTTTTCTTCATTTTGATTCAAATCATATCTTATCATTTGTAATGGCTTTTCATCGTGTTTGCCTCCTTCATAATTCAGTCAGAAATTCTTTTTGTATCCGATCGAACTCATTGCAACATCAATACAGTTTTTTGGGCCTGATTTCCTACGTGTTGTTATTTGTGATGGATTTTTGCCGGCGTTTCACTTTTCATTTGTTCGAATAAACATTTTTTATTATTATAACATATAAATATTCTAATATAACACATGAATTGGAAAAAGAGGAATGCAAAAGCCGTTGAAAACTTGTTGGTTAAGATATTCATAATAGTCAAGCATAATTGTGTTTTCAAATGAAGATTTTTCAAGATTTATTATGCTATATATGTATGTTTTATTATAAGTACAAGTTAAATAGGTACAAAAAATGATTTTAACACAGTCTAAACTTGATAATAACGTTTACAGAAATCAATGACAAAAACATTTTTATGAATAAAACCTTTTTGACGCGAAATTACAATGCGATATAGGAAGTGATCTCTGTTTTCAATGTCATACCTTTTTGCGCAAAACAACATTTTTGACACTTTTTTACACACGGATGCAAGAGAATGAAATAACAAGCAATCCGACAGTGAAAAAGCACTTCAGCAAATACGAGGAAATAGTTTTCACGTCCAATGGCGAAATTTTGACGACGAAAGAAAGCTATGTTTCCTGCGTAATTGTTGTTTCGACATCGATTATTTACATTTTTAAGATAAAATTCGGTGGAAAAGTCACATTAAAGTATAGATTATCGATTCATGATCTCAAGGAAGTGAAATATTTCTCTTCTATAGCAAGAATTCTCACTACAGATGAATTTTTTTTCAATGTGCAAACGGAAAAGATTAAAAACTTCGAGCAAGCGATTATCGGTGTCTTCAATAAGTTCAATTATGCTTCAAATTGCCCATTATCGATTAAATTTACTGATTATCCAAAAGATACTCCAAAACTTGGAACTGTCAGTCGAAGACCAGAGCATTTATCATTTTATCGCTACCACACATTGATTACTCGTTATATACAATCATCACATCAAAATCACAAAAATACTTTCTTATTCTATGAAGCAACGAACAAAACATCCATCACAATCGATAGTAAAATCATTGAGCCAGAATATTACGATTTAATTTCATTGCCTATCGCTCACGAATCATTATTGAAGTTTGTGAATTTCAAAGGATTTGCGCCAAACACAATTAACTTCATGTTGAGAGATATAATTTTCAATACAAAAACAATTACAACATTATCACTTCGAAATTATCAATCTATATTAAAACCATCTGTCATTGAGTTCGCAAAGAATCCAAATCCTTCAATTATTTCATGGACATTTGAGAACTGCTTCGAAAACGCAAATGAATTTCTTGAATTTTTCGAGGAATTTTCCAAATATCAAGGTGTCATTCAGAGTCTCACAATTCGCACATTATCGCTCTCCACAGGTGTTCTTCGTGCCTTTTGTGACATTTTGAAGAGCTCAAGATGCTTCATTAACCTCGAATCACTGACAATCGACAACATTTCAACAACAACTGAAATTAATGGATATGATTTGTTTGACACGATTGATGATGCTTGCAAGAGCCTCGCGAAGTTAACGCACTTGTCATGCTGTGGATGGCAATCTACTGTTACGCATCACAAAGTTACGTTAGGTGTTCCATATACAGTAACACAATGCCAAACATTACGTCATCTTTGCATTTCTCATCAATCATTTGCCGAAATGGAAGGCATGCTTCAATTACCACCGGGATTGGTTGAGCTTGATTTTAGCTCATCAGTGTTTTCTTCTGCAAGTTTAATTGCTCTTCTCAGATCTGTTAAAGAGTTCGGCAAAAAGATTTCATTAAATATCTCGCAAATCCAAATGAAAACTGTTGATTGGCAAGCATTTTATCACGACTTGGCCACACTGAAAGGTATTAATAATATCGTTGAGTTGAACTTCAGCAAGAACAAATTTGTTCCAGAATTCGAGAAAACATTTTGCGAAACATTTATTTCACCAAATCTCAAATTTATTGATCTTTCTGATATTTTCTCACAGGAAGAAGAAAGCATCAATCAGCTTTATTACATTATCAAAGAATTAGAAAAAATCGATCTTTACGGTATCGCAATCGAAGGTGGTGAGCAAGCACGTCTTGGTGATAAAATTGCTGATGTTGTTTTCGCACTTCGTAGTATGAAATCACTCGAACACATCAATTGCGCAAACCACATTGTTTCTGACCAAGCAATAGTTTTATTGCACAAGCACATCTTATCGCTTAAGATGATTCATGAAATCAAAATGGATGGAACAGAAAATCTCGGCAAGCAGAACTTTTTCGGCTTTTACAAGCACATTTTCATGCCTTTGAACATCAATGCGATCTACTTCCCAATTTCTGATTACAAGAGATTATTCAGCAAACTCGATAGCATTGTCAGTGACTTTGGTTCAGATAAATGCCAGTCGTGGTGGCAAACAGTGTTTTCTAAGAACTTAATTTCAACACCATTCATTCGCGCTGAGTTTTATCGCAGAAATATTCCTTTCACTGAATTCCAGGACTTCCTTTCAAAGTTCCCAATTCCACTATGGAACGAGAGAGTTGGAACACACTACTTCCACTTTAACTGGCATCAATCAAATGCTGATCAGCGTTCGCTTTATGATGAAGAATTTTTGCCTTGCGATAACTTCGTCAATCGACAGACAGCATCTATGACAAGTCCATTCCAGCCACCAAAGTTCGAGGGCCCGCCAGAGGTCACAATACCAGTGATTTTGAGGCGTTACTTCGGCCAAGAGCAATTCTTTGTTCAGAGAAAGATTGTTGAAGTCAAAGTTTCACATTCAGAACAAATTCGTGAAGAATTCGTTCATTCACACATGAACATGATCAACAAGGATACAGCTGCAATGATTATTGATGTTGACCGACTTACTGATATGCTTAATCAATTAGCAAACGAAGATACAGATCTTCAATGTTCAATTACTGTTGAAAAGCCACCGGAAATCATCAATCCAGCAGAAATGGAATTCTTCAAGAAGGAGTTGAGAGCCCTTCAGACAGAAGATATGATGTTGCCACAGGACAAGATGGGTCCAAAGTTCGTTATCGCAAACAACCAGATGACACAACAAGCAAAGAAGATGGTCTCCGTCAGGTCAGTCACAAAGAAATCAATGAAGAAATCAGAATCTGCTGCTCTCAACGAAGATTATGCATTGCTTCTCAAGAAGATCAAAGAAAACCAGTGCATTCAAAAGGACTGTGAAGAAGAGACACTTGCAAACCTGAAGAACATTTCTTCTGTTGAAACCCACTACCTAGCGAGTAATTACCAAGATGTAGACTTAAATCTTCCACCAGCATACCCAGTCGCTCCTTATGAATTAGATCCTGCAATTGCAGGCGCGATCCAAGGCAACAAATTACCAAAGGCAGAGGATGATTTATTCGATCAATCTGATGATGAAGAAATCGAAGTTAAGTTCTTCCATTCAGAAGATAATCTCTGTGGCAAAGCATTCGAAGTATTCAAATCTTCAAGGATCGTTCCAACAAAGAACGTTTTATCATTAGATCAAGATCACGAAATTGTGATGCCTCCACTTTTGAATGACGAAAACAACTTGAATACACAGATCAACAAGAATCCACCTGCGGATATTCCACCATCACCATTCATTCCGCCGTCGAATGCATCACCGAAGCCAACAATTCAGTTTGCACCATTGCCAAAGCATTCACGCGATGGTCTTGATGATGCTAGCTTCGCAATGCCTGCATTACCGTCACAGCCAGCACCTAAGCTTGCTCCAGAGCCAGACTTCTTCATGCCACCAGAGCTCATGACAACTGCTCCTCAAGTTAAAGAACCAGAAGTCAAAACTCCACCACTTCAACCTGAGGGACCATCACTATTGGATAGTCTGGCAATTCCAGTTGTTGCAATTCCTCATCCGCAGCCACAGAAGGAGAGCACACCACCACCTCCACCTCCAGTATTGGATTCATTACTTCCAGAGGTTTTCAATGCACCTGCAGCTGCGCCATCTGTCATTGTACCAGTTATTGCACCACCGGTTATTGTTCCACCAGAGCATTCCACACCTCTACTGCCTCCAACGGTCTTCGTTCCTCCACAACTCAATAGCAACCTCGATTTTGCAGCCCCTCCAAACGAGAAGAAAGAAGAAAGCAGCAAATATTACAGCTCATACAGTTATTATTCAGACAGCGATGAAGAAGGCAAAGCTCTTCCTCCACCACTTAAAACCACTGTATATGATATGGATACAAGCATTGCATTACCTCAAATCCCAATTCCAGTTGCTCCTCAGCATCCATCAACTCCTGAAGCACAGCCATCTCCTCCAATCATCAATTTCGCAAATGACGATCCAGACAAGAATATTGATCTCCCACCAATTCATATTCCAATTATTCCTCAACAAACACCGACTACACAGCCTGCTCCTACAATCATCAACTTTAATTTTGTCGATGATCCAGACAAGAACATTGAACTTCCACAGATTCCAGTTCCGATTGTTGATTCCAATGCTTCACTTCCGCCTCCAATTATCAACTCCAGCTTTAATGTTGATGAGCCACCAAAGGAAGAGGAGTTGGATACAATTTCAGACATTCCTGCTCCAACATATGAAGAACAAAAAGAAGAAAGCTCTAGTTACTATGAGGAAGAATCATATTCGTTCTCCAGCACAAGCTCTTCAATCGAAGAATCGAGGCTCGAATCAAGAATCTCATTCTATCAGCAAGATATGTTTCAGTCGCTTCTTGATGATGACCAGCTTGATACTGTTGGACCAAAGTCTCAGGCACCTCAAAATGAACCAGAACCGGCACCAAAGACAGATGATTCGTCACCAAAACATGAACCAGAAGTTCCAATATTCTCAACCCCACCGCGTTCAACAATGATGCCGATTTCATTGGCTCCTCCAGCACCTTCTATACCAGAAATCACACCTCCGCCAATACAGAATGTTTCAATTAATCCTCCAGCACCATTTGTTCCTGTAGTGGCACCATCTGTTCCTGTAGTGACCCCTCCACAGATACAGAATGTGTCTATAAAGCCTCCGACACCTGCCATTCCTGTAATCACACCACCACAGGTTCAAAAAGTATCAATCAATCCTCCAGCACCAAATACACCAGTGATCACTCCACCACACATTGAGAAACCTCAAGTAGCTCCTGCAGCACCATCCATACCAATAATTTCAACACCGCCAATGGAGACAGTTGTGATCGAATTGCCGCCTAATTAAACTTTTTTTTGATTCTTAAACAATCATGTCTTTTTATTATCTATGCATTACAGAAGCATAGCGCCGATTTAGTGACTCACTACATTATTACCTTACTTAGTTTCATTATGATTAATAAATATATCTTGGAAATTATCACCATTATACAACAAGGATGGCTTTTAGCTTATTTAGGTTATGCGCTATATTTGCAAGCTTATTAATTCTTATAGCACATTACTTTGACATGAATAATGTATATTTCACAATAAAATACAAGGAAAGAGTCAACTACGTAATATTTCATCATATGTGAGCTATTACATAATTGGTGTTGGATTCAAGACAAAATTAAATAATTTAATCCAAATAGAAATTATTTGCTCTAAAGTTTGACATAAGCTCTACCTACGATTTTCAACATTGCTCATAGTTGCTTGCTATTATTATAAGTAATATTAGATTGCAAATTTGATATATTCTGATCAAAGTTCACAAACAAAGTGTGCACAGTTCAAGCAATGCATTCTACCATTGTTGGAGTATGCACATCAATGTATATAAAATATATCACTTTAAAATGTATAGCTGCTAATGTTAAATCGTCTCTGTCTACAATAGATTTTCAATAGTAGACATGGTTTTTACAAATAAATAGATATTTTTGACACGTAAATAGACAAAAATGAGTTCAAAATGTGACATTTATCATCAAAATTTTAAAAAATTGAAAGAAATGTGTCCATCTGCTTTCTCCACTAATAGCAAAATCGACAATAATTTGGTTGTAAAAAAATTGACGGTTTTGGCCACGATAAAAAATGGTTCGTCTTCTTGCTACAGGTGTTTACCAGAACAAGGATGTAAAGACCCCAGAGAGGAGAGTTGCCGACATCGAGAAGAAGGAAGCCAATCCAACTTTCGTTGTCGACGGAGAAGCCCTCGCTCACTATGTTTTAGCTTCAAAAGACAAAGAGCACTCATGGGAGTTCGCTAATGGCGGTGACTACAACCAATACGCACAGAAAATCACAGAATTCTTCAACCTTCTCAAGAAATTCCATGCAACGTCAATAATCGTTTTACCACTTCCAGAAGGTTCTCTTCCAACAACGGAAAAGAACAACCAGGCATGGCAGAGCAAGACACAGGAGAAGCTCCGCCGCGTAACACGCGTCCGTCAGCTTCTTGAAAAGCTAAACGCTTCATCTCGCAACCTTCAGTACGTTTTACCACCATTCATGGTCGATGAGATCGTCCAGACAGCTGCTAAGCTCAAAATCGAGGTCCAATTCACACCCAATTTCATTCAGAGATATTGCGCTTCATTGGTTGCCGCTAAGAAGGCCGATGCCATCCTTGGCGACGACATCAACTACATCCTCTTCCCTAATGCTAAATATATCCCAATCGACTCATTTTACAACGATCAGAACGGAATTTGGATGTGCGACTACATGTCACGCGAGTCTGTTTCAACAATCCTCGAATTAGAGAACCCAGACCGCCTCACAGAGCTCAACATCCTCCTTGGGGACGAGTTCACAAACAAGTTCGTCAACCAAAAGTACAGCGTTCAGACGCTCCTTCGCATCAAGCAGCGCAGCAACAACGAGGCATTCCTCGTCGATGGTGTTGTCGATTGGCTCAACCAGGAGAACTTCGAGGGCCTTGAGAACATGGCTCCATTCAAGGATCTCATCGCTAACGATGCTGAGTTCAGAGGTGCCATCGAGGACTGCAAGAACTTCTACAACCTCGAGGATCTCGCTCAGGAGGGCACTTCCGAGATTAGAAAGGCTGTCGATGAGGGCAAGCTCCCACTTTGGGCACTCGGCCTCTCTGAGGGCGGCGACTTCTGGTACGATCCAGTCGTTGACGACTACAAGCACGAAGTCTCAACACAGAAGGTCACACTCCCAATCCGTAAGATCATCTACGGTATCCTCGGCCGCACAGATGTCGTTGAGCACATCCCAACAGACGAGACAATGACATTCGACATGGTCAAGGCTGAAGAGAACCTTCCATCACTCGCCCAGATCGGCAAGATGAAGAAGGCTAACCTCGAGAGAACATTCTACAACATCGCCCACGGCTCATTCCCGAAGCCACCGAACTACAAGGAAGACCCAATCAACAAGATCGAAGAGCCAGTCAAGACAATCGCTCTTGCTCTCCGTTTCATCATCGCTCAGTGCTTCACAGAGAACCAGTCTGAAGCCACAAAGACACCATCAGACAACACAAAGCTCAAGGAGGAAGGCGTCATCGGTGCTCCACCGCTCGATTTGTTCGAACTCAGAGCACTCGCTGCTCAGGCTCTCTGCCTCATGATGCTCCCATACAACCAGTTCCAGGTTCCAGAGTTCAAGCCAAACCTTCGTAGAATGCACGTTTCTGCTCTCTACCAGGTTGTCCTCGAGCACATGTTGTGGCTCCAGCAGGTCTTCGGCCAGAAGTCTGACCTCATCAAGCCACACCGTATCTTCGATGGCCAGATCTTCGCCGCTGCCTATGATTGCCAGGGCAAGATCGGCAGTGAGGAGTTCGCTCCATTCTACTCCGAGCCAGAGAAGGTTGCTGAGCTCGAAGAGAAGCGCTTAGAGGCATTCCTCAAGGCCGTTCTCTATCCATTCCCAGCTGACCTCTTCCAGGCATTCGAGAGCGTTCCAAGATCCCAGAGAATGGTCAACACAACAAAGGCAGAGGAGAAGCCCGAAGTCTTTGAGAAGCACAAGTCCGCATTTGCTGATTTGATGGATGACAGTGAGGAAGATGGTGAGATCGAACTTCCACCAGCTCCAATAATCAATGCTCCACCACCAGCTGCTCAGCCAGTTGAAGAGAAGAAGAAGCCAGAGATGGATGAGGACGAGGAAATGGCCTTCCTTATGGCTGCTGCCGCTGCCAACAAGGGCGCAAAGAGAGAAGTCAAAGCTGCTCCAGCTTCAAAGAAGCCAGCTCAGAAGTCTGCTCCTAAGAAGCACGTTGACAAATCCGCTGTCAACCAGGTCAAGGACTTCAACAAGGAGTCCAAGCTTAATGCTAAGAGACAGACTAAGTCTTCTGGCCATGACTGGCATAGAGGTGAGAAGTCTATGTTTTAAGTTTTTTTATTTTTTGAAAAAAATACTCATATAAAAATTACAATCTTTGATCCTATTTCTTAATCAATCTCTCCATTAATTAACTCTACATCACATATAAAAGTATGATTAAAATAATAAACAAAATAGACTATATTTACACAAAAAAAGAAAGAAAAAATTAGAAGTAATCAGATGATTAATGCATCTGATAAACGCGAACATTTTCGTAGACCTTATTGATCCATTTCCTCATCTTCATCTGCTTATCAATGCGCTGAAAGGATGAGGATCTGCCTGGGCACTTTGTGAAGATCGATGAAATTGTGGCCCTAAGTAAAGCTGGAAGTGCATTTGGTGTTACAAGCATTTCTTCATGGATTGGGCCGAAAGATTTTCCTGGTTCGCTGACTGTCTTAACAATAATGAGACCAGTTCTAAGTGGGCAAATGCACACAGTAGGAACAGTTTGATTCTTAGTAGCAAAGCTTGTGATGTATGATTCGAAGAATATGATCTCGATTTGTGGATCAACCAAAATTTGGCGACCAGACTTAATGAGCAATGGGTTGATGTCGAATGTCACATCAGTATTCCATGTTGAGTACTTTAAAGAACAAAGATCGTTGCTTGTTCCAGCCAAAGAGTATACAAACTGCTGGAAAAGAGGCGATGCATTGTCCCATGAAACCTGTTTAGCTGTCTTTAGATTTTCGCAATTTGATGGATAAAATGAAACAGGAATACGAAGACTTAAGCGCCAGTTTGTTGATAAAATCTTTTCTAAATCTGTTGTTACCTTTGGAATGGAACACTGAGTAAGGAAATCTCCGTACAAACCTAAGCTTGACATTGCAGCAAATGTTACATCGAAATTAGGTGAATCAGAACTGGATGAATATTTGGATGAAATGAATTCTCCTTCACTGGATATTGGAGAAATATCATCTGATTTATCTTTGTTGATATTTGCGAAAGCAACAGAAGAAGTCAATAAGTTCTGGAATCCACGTTCTTCGAGTTCCTTTCTAACATAGCTGAATAGTTTTGGCTTGTTCTCGAATTCATATATTTCTGATTTAGGTTCATAAGTGCGTTCAACAATTTCTTTTGGAGACTTCGTGTTGTCATTCTTAGAGTCGGAAAATGCTTTGAAGGAGTGTGTCGACCTTCCGGATATGCCTTGTGTAACAACAAGATGGAAGCTCAGTGCATCTTCAATAACTTGCAACACGTTCTTCGATGTAACTGCTAAACATGTTGCATTTTCATGCCTGATCTTTTGGAATACAGGTTGAACAACAGAGCCACATCTTCCAACATAATTGATGAGCAAATCAATATAAAAATTGCAATCAATGATCTTCGAGTTGATGATTTGATCAAACAAATGCCAAACGTTTTCCTGTCTGCCACTTCTAAGGGCCATATCAGCAATTAAGAAAAGAAGGCTGACGTCAGGATTAGTTGTAGTGCCTTCCTTCAATGGACCTAAGAAGACATCTGTTAATGTTTGGCAAACCATATCAACATATGAATTGAAGAGGACATTAAGATTCTCACCGAATTCAGCAATGCAGGACATTCCAACAGCAATATCACCTTCAAACATCTGAAGGCTTTTATCGCTTCCAAGAGCTCCAGCAAGTTCTGTATCTGGCATTTCATCTCTTGCAACTGAACATATAACGCAACATGTGATTGCAGCTAAAACTTCTGGACATGGATTCTTGTTGAACCATATTTTCAACAACTGAGCAGCATTTGAGCAAACTTGTTGACTTTCAGCGCACATTACTTCTCCTTTAGTTGTATTGGAAGAGAAGAAGTAATCTTGTGCAAATTTGAGGTGTCGAGTTTGGCAATCTCTAAGAAGTTGTTTAACGCGAAGTTCTATTGATTCAACAGCAGTTTTACACGATTTGCCTGATTGAGCGTAGAACTGACTTATTCCTGTTAATGCTGACATTATCTTCGGACTTGGGCTTGATGCAATGTTATCTATGAAAAAGCGAGCGTATGATATAAGAAACGGACCACAAACCATGAAGATTGGGCTTCCTATACTAACAACTTTTGATAAAAGAGTTGCACACCTGAATGCTTGAGAAGGTTCTGATATAGCAACAGCGCGCATGAGGGATGACATAATTCTAATGGCAATACTTGGATTGATATTATGTCCGCAGCTTCGCGTTTCTAAAATTTGTATCAGCAAAGAAACTGATGAAATATTGAGCTCTGGTTGCAACCAACCATCACTTATGGCAATGAATCTGTGAAGCTGGTTCTCAAAAACAACAATAGGATTGAATTTAATGGAAGGACTGACTTCTGTTTTCGCAATAATTAACAATGTTTCAGCGAAGCACGCGTAGAATGTAAATAGATTGATATCAAGTTTGCTGATGTTAAAGAATGCATTGACATAGTTATTTGCCTCTTCATTCGATCGAGAGTCTGATAAAATCAAAATTCCGCGAATGAGATAACAAGTAGGCAATAATAAGTGTAATTTTGTAATATCTGTATCATGGTTTTTAATGACAAAAGTGCAGCAGTCATTGTCGAACGAAAATTGATACGATTTATCTAAAATTAGCATCTGATGTGCAAAAACTGTTGCCAATACGCATGAAAACGCAGCAGCTTCAGATTTAGCCGGTTTATCCATTTGCAAGATTTTGTTTAAAAAATCTTTCGGTGGAGGTTCTCCAGCTAAGTAACTTAAGTGTAATAACGAAAAGATTGAAAACAAATCGTATGAGATAACAGTTAAGTCAACGAGTTGTTCGAGAATTGTTTTTGCGTATTTCTGTTGAACGATATAACTCCAAACATCGAATGTCAATGTTTTGTAATGATTTCGTGCTTTGAGGAAATTTGTATCGTTCGTGTTATTTGCGAATTCTCTGCCGAATGTTCTGATTGTTGATCGAATAAAAATTGAAACGCTAAGAGAGTCCATCTTCTTTATAGCTTCAACAAAGATGTTTCCAAGTGCGGTGGGATTAATGGTGTCGTAACATCTAAAGATGTAACCGATTTTCGTAATTGAAACTTTAACTACGAGCAGTAAAAATAGATTTGGATATTTCAAGAGTAAATTGTAGTTGTTGTTGTTAACGTAGCATAGAATAAAATCTAACACCATCTCGAAATTAAAATTAAGATCATCGGGAATTGTATTTGATGTCATATTTTCGCTTGTCATGAGTGTAAAAATTGAATTGCACAATAAATACCACCAATGCTCAATGCTATCACGATGGTCCGTAATATGGTTGCATAAAATCTGAACAAGTTCTTGTTTGAGGAGATCTACCTTCTCTTTTGTTTGTTCTTTCGATTTTTGATTATCGCGAGGAACGTGTCGATAATATGTTGATTTTTCGAGGAGATTTCCAAAGGCTGTCATCGTATCAGGTTCAATTTCCAAAGTAGAAAGCAAATCGAGATAAACTATATATGCATCTTTATACTTAGGAAGTGGAATCGATGGACTAAGAAGGTATTTAAAGACTGTTAAAATTTTTGGGACATAAAGCTTGTAATCCATCGATCTAAGTATCTTTTTCTCGGCAATAAGTTTATACATCGCGATTCCTTGGTCAAACGCAGTATCTTTCGAAAAGATTTTTTGCATAAAATTCATTGATTCGTTCGATTTCAACGTTTCGAAGAAAACATTGCTGAAATTCTTGAACTCTTTGTTTATGGACTCGACATCACGTCTGTAAATGGCTTCTCGCAAAGATTTGCAGCCTTGATCCATTGGTTTTTATTGTTTTTTATTTTAAAAATTTTTACTGTGTCAAATTTGACAGCAATGATTTTTCTTTTCTATTAAGTTAATTTTTATAATATATTTGGATTATATTGACTATTTTATTCAATTTTGCTTGCTAATTTTACCTTAATTTCTATTATTTCATTTAGATTTTTAAATTCTCCATGATTTTACATGACATGGTATAGTTTTCTAGATTTCGTTGACAACAAAATTTTATATATCAAAGATTGTGAACACTTTTAACTATAATTGCTATAATCGAACTCAACTTGATAATTTTATAAGTTAGATCGCTGTTTCACCAATTCCATTGTTACAGAAAATTGATCAATGGCATATACAGGATTGATAAGTGCATTCATATTTTTCACATTTTTCAATTTTAAATATTTGAATAGAGTTCTATCATGACTACCATATCAAACATATGGGCTATCGATTGCATTGTCTATCATAGATGGTTTATATATTTTGATTAATCATTCCAATTATTCAGAAATGAAGTTGTCATTATTTTATCCTCAAAATGACATAAAAGTTTATATTCATGAAAGAGAATTAACTTTAGAACTTTTATTAAAGTTCATGAAAATGAACGTTTATTTAATTACCAATTAATAAATGGTATCAATATGCCATATGAAAGTCTATGACGAAAATCAATAGAACAAATATTCTGAACACAATTAAAAGGAAGAAAATCTACAATTGTAATTCTTGCATATCCATAGCCAATATTAGCTCCGGTAACAAATGAAACATCAGTGAGTTCATATGGACCGGTTTCTGATAGTTTGTAATATCCTTGCTCCAAATTACTTCCAAATCCATTTTTGACGTATAGAAGATTTTTTGGAACTGGGATATTACGATTCAAAGCGAAAGATGACCCACCACCAGCGCCGGAGTTTGATCCTCCATCAGCATAACCTCCGAAGAAGCCACCACCGGCACCAGCAGTTTCAAAAGTTGTTTTAGAAGATGACATTCCATTACCGAACGAAAATCCGGCTAAAGTTGTCACTTCTTTTGCCTGCTGGTAAACTCCATTAATGAAATATCCTTGTCCTGGATATCCACCAGCACCGGCTGTCCCATCGTTGCCACCTCCAAGAGTGCCCATAGGATCCTCAGCACCACCGCCGCCTCCCGCAACTAATATTCGAGTAAACAACGAATTTTCATTCACACGGAAGTCAGTGGCACCACCTCCTGATGAAGCGCCATATAACGCATCACCAGTAATGGAGGAACCTCCTCCGTTATATCCTCCTTTATTTTCACTAGAAGAAACGGAATAAGTTCCTTTTCCACCAATATTTATATAAATTAAAGTTGTCGTTTTGAGGTTCAATATACCGGATGCGTAGCCTCCTGCACCTGAATTCGATGATGTAGAGGGGCAGGAATAGTTTCCACCAACGGATTGAATCTCATTTTGATATAAGCATAGATTAATATTCGATGGATTTCTTGGAGATGATACATAATTTCCGTAGTATCCTCCACTTGCTCCAAACGCTTCAAATTTATATATTCCGGGATTCAATGTAATTTCAATTGGCACGCATGAAGTGGAGTCAACACATGGATACTTAAAGGTGTGGACGCCATTTGAACTCCAAAATTGTCCACCAAAATTAGTTACATTTAGGATGTTAGTCTTAAGGCTTCACTGACACCATTCAATTTTTAACCTTATTAGTGGACGATTGAGCCCCATTTATTAGCATAACAAGCATAAATAAAAATGTCTGAAGTAGTGTTGGATATAGTAATGATCCATCTATAAAATGTATTGTCTCATTTTTCATATCTTTGAACTTTTTTGTAACATCCGAAAAACACACTAGAAGTGCATTCATTCTGGATGATTTTTTTAACCTTAATTTTAAATCTCAGTACATGGTGCTATTCATGAGATTCTGAAACGGTACATTTATGGTAAAAAAAATTATCATATATATACATGAAATTATGCTTTGGAAAAGTGACACATTTTGGATGTTTCATGGACACTCAAAATATCAAAAAAAATCGGGCCTTCGGCGCTGGCGCGGAGTCATCATCGCCTTAGGCAGTTCAAAAGCAATCAAAGTTCGCCAAGATTTTCATAAAAATAAGATATTTGACAAATGATATGTTGTATTCGCTTTAAATTTAGCATACTTGCTGAGAGCATCTCATTTTGGGCGATGGGAGGTGGATTTTGCTGTGAAAATAACATCTCCGAAATCTTGAATTCAATTTTTAACGAATAAAGTAAGCTGGTTCGATAATAAATTTGAAATAAATCGTAAAATGTCTAGTTTGTTTGGTGAGAGGAGATGATTTCCTGTGTTTTTTCGAGAAAAATGCAAAATGAAGGATAATCTTATGAGTACAGGTAGCGATTAATCAAAGTATTGACTAACTCGTGAAAATTGTCAACAAAGACCGATTAATTGATGTGTTTATGTGATTCCATCGCATCTTTGTCTGCTTAAAAAATGATATTGTTTACAAGAACTTTATAGAACTTAATTGAATTGTGTGTCCCTTACATGTCAGAAGTGTCAAGCGTCACTTTTATGTGTTCTAGCTTTACAAAACCCTGCAGTTTTTTTGGAGAAAACTAAGCATGCGGCGGTTATACGCAAAGTACGTTATTTTGTTTTTAAATATGCAAAATTTCTCTCTTCTTGAATCCACACTCAAATGTGGTGTCATCATCCCTTGGAACTTGGCAGGTGCATTGAAGAATCCAATGCTTTATTTTGGCATTGAACTCAACTTTTCGATATTGCCTATTATGTCCTGGGAATTGAAAATATTATGCTTTCAAATTTCAAAGCTATTTTATCACCATAAATTGATTAATTAACATGTAATTAATCAAATAAACCAAATTTTAATACCATAACAATAAAAAATGTGATTAGAGAAAGAATAATAAAGTATTGCATCAATATAGCTATTTGGCAGCAAAAAATATTTGAACATGCATAAAATTATTATGTGAGAATAATTCTGAGTACGCACACTTCGTAGACTATATAAAAATTGAGCAGGTCTGGTCGATTTTCAGAATTTATTTGGCCTGTGCGTACTATCAATTATACGCACCGCAGAAAAAATTCAGTGTGTTTTAAAATTGAACGCGCACTATAGCTTATTGATAGGAAATTGGTAAATTTTATGAATGATTCTATGATAAGAGCTATTATTAAGTACATTTGCCGCGAAAAGTCACTTCTATTTTAACTTTATAAATATTTATTTTTTACAAATCGCAAGTGCGTAACGGTTTTGCATATGTCTAAAAAATACGCCATTGGAAAATGTGTAAATGCCGCCTACTTAGAAAACCCCTATTTTTTGGTCACTTTTTGATATTCTTTTGAACAAATATGAGATCGAATTTTAGTGGATATATGTAATTTATGTGTATTATATTGATGAATGGATGATTTATTTTTGACTTTATAGACTTTTCGGATCAGATTTCATGAAAAACGAAAAAATTCACAAAAATTGAGCACATGGACACGTAACTTTGACTTTAGGGCGTTTCTACGAGGGCACATGCAGATACGTACATGAAATATAACTCCTGGTTTCTAAACTAGATGCTGAGATATGAAGATCAATAAAATAAATCCTACCCCGTTCACTAATGGGACTTTTTTTTATTTTTTTGTAAATTTTTAGAAAAATCATCGAATTTCAACAATTTTATCAATATTTTTCAAATCGTTATCAGCCAAACATTTTGTTTTTTTTGACTAAAATAAAATATATCATAGCAATATTTGATTTAGAAAGGAAATTGTTTTTGATAAAATAATATCAAATAAAAATGCCTTTTCAACTGTCATAGTCATATAATATTGTTGATGTAGTATTTATTTCTTCTTATTAAAGCAATTTTATTTTATATAATTTATTTATTTCGTTCAAATTTTTTTATCTATGGAATAGAGTTGACATACGTATGCTAAATGAGGTACCACGTATGCATAAAAACTAATAAGAAACAAAAAATTATTTAATTGTTTTAGGTTTATGAGAAGAAAATCATATGATCCGCATCGCAAACTATTCTTATACAAGACAGTTTTCTATTAAGTTATCAGAGACATCACTCAAAGCTTTAAAATTTGAGTCAATTTTACTCCTTCTTTAACCATTCATGAAAACATCAATTTCCGAGAACCTTATTTTTGTCACTTTTCCTGTCAGCGAGGCCTTAAAAGTAAGTAAAGATGTAAAAATGGCAATTTTCACTTGACAAAAATATAACCTTATTAGCTATGTTTGAAGTTGCAACAGTGGATATTACAATTTCATAATTGCGTTATTGAAATTGTTCATTTTGGTTCCTAAATCAATCTGTGCTCCCATTTTCTCAAGTGTTTATTTCGGTATAACACACACTCAATTTCGCTTTTTCATTTTTATGTATATTTTTACAGAGCAATTAATTGCTTGCAGCTATATTTTAATTGGATCAACAAGCAACCAAAAGTGTTCATGTCCGATTGTGGAAAAAATAATAGTATTATAATAGTATAGTATAAAGCAATAAATAGTACTATTTATTATAAAGCAATAAAGCAATAGAACAGTTTCAACATATAGGGAATTTTTATAAAAATAATTGTTTTAGTTATAAATAGATAACTTTCATTCATGTTTAGAAACTTCGACAAATATAGGGAATAATGGTCGCAACATCTTCCCATCACAATCCGCACTAATATCAAGCTCATGATGTCCACTAACAAGAGGAATAAAGTTGTAATCAATAATCTTGACCGATGATTCACTTGTGAAATCAAGCTTGATCGAGCGAGTCATCGGTTGGATGTTTCCTGAACCGAAATTAAGTGTGATTGATCGTGGAAGTGCTGCTCCGACACTTGAAATTGTAATCGGCATTCTTGAGTTCTTGAGAAGCTCTGCCTTAACAGATGGAGCCGTAATAACAAGATCAGATGGCCGTGTTCCAGCTTGGAATGGGAATGTTGACACATAGTCTGATCCATCAGCTCTCCACGTAAGATTAAAAACTAATGGCAAGTTTGCCATCGCGCAACCTCCTAAATCATTCAATGGCTTAAGAGCGAAGACGCAAGATACAACATCTCCGTCGTAGATTTGATATGCTGTATCTGATGTTGAGATGATCGCAATCTTTTGAGAGAAATCTGTTTCTGAGACGATTTTTTCATTGAATTTAAGAGCAGTGGATACAATAGACACAGAATCGGTCCATTGTGAAGGGAAAGCAACGTTAACATTTATTGAGACAACCATTGATTGCGGTGTAAAGTTAAGAGATCTGTAAATCTTGAACGGGGAGAATGCGAAGCACCTTAGTTTCGAGACTGGATCTGTTTCACGAAGGCAATAAGCATCAAGTGAAATATTTGATGCGCAATTAAGCGGAACAGACAATCTGATTGGGAAATACAAGATTCCGTCTGGTGTTTTGAATGACTGAATGTTTGGAAGGGTGTAATTTGGAATCAATCCGCCGACATTGACATAATTCGGTGGCTCTTGCGTCTGTGGTGATTTTTGGATATCTACAATTGAGCAGTAGAATGAGAATGAGTCCATGGAACCGATGCAGTTCTTAACTTCGATGAAAATAATTGTTTTTTCACATGGAACGAGCCAATTCCTTGTTTTAATCGTGGATATATCCTTCGGTTGTATTTGTGTGTATGCTGGGAGGATAATCCTAAAACTGGCTGATTTTAATAACTTGTGAATATTACTTTGCGGTGCTAACATGATTTGATAGAAAAGTAACACAATTTAGATAAAATTTGAAGTTTAATTCTCATAACATAACAATGAACTATATATGGTGATTCTGTGGTCAAAAATTTTTTGGATCAATAATGATTCTATTTTGAGATTTAAATCATCACTTTATTTGTCAAAATCAATTTAATTTATACTTTATATGTCAAAAATGATTTATCGTTCTTTCATTTTACATGGCATTTCTTCACAAAAAGTCGAAGACGGAGAGATTGCAGAAAGCCATCCAGAGCGCAAGATGAACTCGATGATCGAGAGGGACTTCAAAGGATGCAAACATCTAGGCCTAATGATCAGAGAGTTCAACGATGAGATCCAAATCCAAAGCAATGGCATCCAGTTCAAATCAATCAGGAATGCGTCCCAAGCGAGTGATTTAATCAATGATATCCTAGTCGAGAAGTGGCTGAAGGCACTCCAATCACCTGAGAGAATTGAAAGAGGCCACTCAACAACAGGAAACATCGACTCCTCGTCTAACAAAAGTTAATGGCGAAAGTATTACAAGAAACACTCTAGAGATGAGAATTGAACAGAAGAAGAACTATCAGGAACTTGTCGCAACAACAGCAAGAATATCAGGGCGAGAAGTTAAACTCCACACAATCATCGTCACATCACTCGGACACGTTCCAACAGACACAGTTCGAGAGCTTTCAAATCTCTTAGGAAAGAAGATAGCAAGAAAAGTCGCAGAGAGAATCTCCAAAGCTATGATCGAAGCATCAGCTGTCATCTTCCATCATCAACACCCAAGAAACTTTGGTTCAAACCACACAGCACCATTCATTGAGGAAGAGGAAGGCACCTCCAACGAACACGAAGATGCACCAGGCAACGCCCAAGAAGCAGCAGAGCAGAGCGTAATTGATAACCACCTTCAGGAGAGGGAAAACGCAGATGCCCAGCCAGCTCCAGAAGTTGAAGCCACAGCACCAGGCAACACAGAACACAGCTCAGCAGCCGAAGAAGACGCCGAGCAGAACGAAACACAGGAGTCTACACACAATGACCTCACCGAAGAAAGTGAAACACAAGACTCGATCGCATCAGAAGAATCATCACAAAACTCAATCATCAAAGAAGGTGGAACACAGAATGAACACACTACAGATGATTCAACACAGGCAGACAGTATCGCAAAAGATTCTGGAAGCCAATAGGAGATAGATGAAACAGACTTCCTAGCATAATCATAAGAAAAGCAAACCCACAACGACAATGCAGAAAGCGAGAGTTCATCTGAACGCATAATACTGAGGAACACAATCAATATTAGACCTCTGAAAGACGTCAGATGAATGCAACGAACCTCAATTTCTATCACTTTTTGAGAATTGAGAAGATGTAAAACGCAGAGGTGGCTCTAATCCCACACTTTAACCACTCTGCCCCTTCTCGTAATTTGCACTTTGTATCAGTTAGAACCTATTTAGAAGATTGTGATTGCTCTGAACAATGGATCTATAAGTTTAATCCATTAATATTCAAGATTGCCTGATTTTCGCCAAAGACAATATTTTTACAAAAATAAAACAATTTGCGTTATATTTTCTGATTGCTTTGCAAAATAACAAAGAGCTATTTGTGCACATGGATTAACTTGAGCCCAGTTAATCGTGTAAGAAGTTAATGTTTCTGATTCTGGGAACATTCTGCTTTGATAGAAGATATTAATTGCTTCAGGACTGTCATCATGATTGATGGACCAAAATTCGCTGATTAAATTATGTAAGTTACTTGTAATGCATCAAAAATAAATGAAAGAAGAAAACAATGATTTCTTAAGAATATTAACAAATCGCAATGGGTTGGCTTTTTGATTGATATTTACTTCAGAAGGTGCAAAAATTATATAAATAACCCAATAAATTTGATTGATTCAATATCATAATGATGATCAATTGAAATAGTTCAATATTATATTACTACTAAACTTTATGATAGATGCATTTATGCTTATAGCCTGAATTAAGATTTAGCATTGAAACTAGCTCGGCAAAGTAATTTTTCAGGCATCATTAGTTAACTAGTTAACGCATCAAATTTGGCATTTTAAGTCGGTTAATAAGGCTGGATATAGCAGCTCTCTTGGCCATTAATTAATCATTAACAATTTCATGACAGATTGATTCTTTTTGATATTTCTATTTCATTGAGCATATTTTGATGAAATGCCTTGGCTGCTGTGGTGTAGAGACAGTGTGTTGAACCTATAATCTGACAGCAAAGCAGAATAATAAACATCGAAATGATGAATCCATAAAAATAGTTTTCATCTATCGCAGTTTCAACATCTAGAATATTCAGAAATAATAATGGTAAAAGCAAGCATTGAAAAACAACTGAAGATGAATAATAGTCATTTCCTTCAACAAATATTGCAGCGACCAATGAAATCGACAATGCGGCAAAAGTTTTGTATGAATAATCCGATTTTGATAACAATGAAACTAAACCAACAATAGAAGGACCTAATATTTCAAATAGCGCGAAAAATGGAGCAAAGTATAATCCATCATTAAGATATGAGCTCCAGATGGGCTTGAATTGAACATTTGAATGGATAAATTTGAAAATTAGTGTGAATGAAAATAATTGCATTGTTTTCCATGAATTTTCAAAAATAGCCCCAAACGCAAAAATAGAAGCTGCAGAAACAGGACTGGGAATCATAGATGCCGAAATTCCGGCTAAAATTGCAGGTCTGATATTTTTTGCACCTGTTTGAATCAAACTAAGTGATAACAAAGAAAGAGCAAAAGAAAATGAATAATCTTTTGGTAGAGATAAAATATGAGCGATAATATGATACGATGGCAGAGGAAAATATCGATCTATTTCATGTACAAAATCGAAATTTTGATTCTCTGAGAAAAAATATCGAATAAATGACCATCCACAGTTTGAAAAGTAAAGCAATGTGAGTAAAATTGGAAAGTATGTGCGTGATTTTATATAATAAAAGAAGAAAGAGACTGAAGAAATCGTATTCATAAAACAAATGAAAATCAATGAATTTCCATATGTGCTCGACAGCATCTGACACGCTGATATATAGTAATTGATGATGTATGGATGCGTTATCGTTGAATTTGCTAATATAGGATTTGAAAGTTTAAATATATACTTTCTCTTTGAGTTAATTCCATGTGTTATGGAGTTTATGATGTCCTTTTCAACTAATGCTGATGAAATCGTGATTTTTGATTGTGCTTGATTATTATAAAGCGAACTTAAGTAGAACAATGATACAGTTCCGATTAAACATAGAAGAATAAATAAGGAATATGGTTCTTCTCTAAGAACTTTCGCTTTAATTTTTTCGTTTTTATATTGAATTCTGTTAATAATTAACCTAATAGCGAATATGATAAATATTTGAATAGCAATAACAGAGTAAACGAGAAATTTTGTAATTTGGATGAAATATGTCACGAAGAAAAGGAGATAAGATGTTAAAACCGCACCAAAAAGCCATCCAGACAGTATTTGGTACGGATTTTTCCATCTCTGCCATAAAATAAGCTGAACTATGTGATATCCAACAGCAATCGTTGATAAATGAAGTATCAACGTAAAATCAAATTCCAATTTTTTATGTCACTTTTTAAGAAAAATTTATTATTTTTAGATGACTGAAATCATTTCACACAGATATAACGACGGAAATGTTGAATATTTATACAGAAATGGCAAAACAGAAACTTGGATTGAAGCCAGCGAAGTCCCAGACAAAAAATTAATATCGCTATATTTAGCACAATTAAAAGAATCGAGGAAAAATAACCCACAGAAGACAGTTATCAATGGAGAAATGCGTCAGCCGCTAAATATCATTAGCAGAGTAACTCTCGAAGATAAAATGTATTTTTTAACGAAATTCGAAGGTGTAGAAGATCCGATTCTTGTTCCTGAATATAACCTTACAAAAATGAACTCAAAACTCGTTGATGAGTATTATGAAAGAATTGCACCTTCAATTAATGAGCTCAAAGAGTACAATTTATTACAGGTTAACGTCAAGAAGTTCTTGATCGAGTAATAACGATGTTTTTATTATGAATCTATATTTGATATTTCTTGTTTTATTAAATTCTTTGCATTTGAAAACATTTACATGGCTTGCATATGTGCATTTAAAAACAATATATGTTTCTGTTAATATTAATTAGAATTGTGCCGAATCGAACAATATTCGAATTATTGAATGTCATACTATTAGTTTAACAATGTGTAGAAGCATTCATACTCATACATAGCTCTAACATCGGTTAAAACATAATGAAAAAGATGCATTGAACTTTTTTCTCATTTATAAATAATTTTAGAAGTAAGGTTATTGAAATTATATGGATGCTTCCAGAGCTTGTTTAAATGCTTTGCTTTAATATTAAAGAAAGTAATGAAAATGTTTATTGAACATTATAAAATTATTGAAAATAGATTATCGTATTTGATTAATCACGTTAGATTTAACGAAACTAATGAATATCAATTGATAGAGAATACATTAAAGAAGTCATTATCAAAGTTCATAAACGATCATTTTATGAATATTTATCAATTCTTACGTCGAGCTTTAAACAAACTTGAAAAGAATATTAAACCGTTTAATTCCTCAACAGTATTAAGAACATTCGCTTTATCAATAATAACTCAAATAAACCAAATCCTTATCGATGAATTACCGAATACATTAAACCAAAGATTTGAAGAATATTATTTATCGTTAAAGGAAAAACTATTTAATGAGAAAGAAGAAAAAAAGGCGCAAAGCACCGCGGGCGTAGCCCTAGAAACAGAAAATAAAGTCGAAGAGCCCGTGAGTCTTGAACCAAAGTTTACAGCAAAAACAAATTTAAGCTTATCGTCAGATTTAAATTGATTTATTGAAGTTATTCCTGACGGATGGCTCTAAATTACTGATTTAGTCAAAATGTATAATAATTACTTTGGAAAAAACGTTCAAATATTGGTTTTTCGAAATTAAAAGGAATTAATGAAGCATTTATGAAGAAAACACAAATAGTTAAAGGTAAGAAATTAACTCTTTATTGTAAGAATTGAACACTCGTAGTTTTTGGCGTTTGTAAAAAATCCTTGTCCTAAAATTTTTTTACCTGGTATTACCTGGTAATCTGGTTACCTGGTATAATTAAAGATTTCATTAAATATTATGTAAATGAAGTCGTGAATTCAAATCATTTACGTTTATATGATTATTTTAGTCAAATTTTAAGCATATAAGGTCATAAATCCTAATCTTGACTTATAAAGTAACGTAAAATATCAAAATTTAAACATTTTCTGTTAAAATCAATTTTAGTAGTTTTTGGCGTTTGTGAAAAATCCTTGTCCCAAATTTTTTTCTTACCTGGTATTACCTGGTAATCTGGTTACCTAGTTTGTCATTTCTCCAAACTTTTTACGAAAAATGATTTTTGAATTTCCGAAGTCTTAAATTCCTTTCGCTTTCTTTTCTTAGTTGGTTAGTTTGTCACCAACACCAAAAATATATTTTGTTTTAAATTAATTCAAGTTCTCGCTTAAATGAACTATAAAATATTTTTCGAATTTTGTTTTTGTTATCGTAAGCATAAACATACAAAGCTCCGTTTCTTTTTTCTTCGCCAATATATAATTCCCTAAATCTAATTCCATTAAAATAATAGAACGTGTCGGATTCAATATCAAAATATAAATCCTCGAATTCATGATTTCCGTAATGTGTCACCTCGATCGAATCTTCATTAATTTCGTCAACATAAT
>JALKBU010001445.1:0-11002 GCA_023091735.1 Trichomonas tenax
TATTTCGATTCTAAAATATCAATATATATCATCATGCTAGTGCTTAAATATGCAGATATGTGTAAATATTTTACTCCTAATGAATAAGTGGAATATTTTTGTTTTAAATATAAAGAAGCTAATCATTTTAAAAATGTCTCAAATTATTGAAGATTTGCAACGACATAATTATAGTATTGGATGTGTTGATATATGAATTTAACTGATTAGCTCTATTTAAATAGGTTTTATTGAAGAAATGAAGCTAGAGTAAAAAATGACACTTGTCAAAATTATTAAAAATATGTCATGTAAAAATTGTCAAAAATCATTTTTAATGGAAAAATTTTCTTTATTGAAGTCATTTATTAATGAAATTGAAGAATTCACTTCTCAACACAATATATCGGAGGAAGGGAAGTCCAGAATACATTGTTTACTCGACGATTTGCAAGATAAACTCAAAAATGAACAAATTTCACTAAATGATATTAATTTGGAGATAAATAGGGAGATAAGAATGATTGCATTCTCGAGCTTTGATAAGCCATACGAATTAATTGACAAAATTCCAAAAATTCAAGAAGTGCAAAATATTCAATCAAACAAAACCGAGTGTTTTGATCCATCTCAATTAACAGATGAAATATATTCATTGATGGAAGAAAAATCATCAAATAATAAATCAATTCAATCTGCAGAAACAGAAACATCGAGATTGCTTCGGGCACTCAACGAAAATAAAATAGACTCGCAGTCCCTTTATCCTGGAAGAGAATTAGACAAATATTCAAAGAAATTATTAACAATTATAAGTCATCTTAATTGCGTTATAAATAGTCAAAATGAGATCCTTAAAACCAAGTATGAGAAATTCCAATCTAAAAAGTAGCCAATTCAAATAATAATTTTTTTAACAAATATATTTTTGTTGTACTTCATTGCAATTCACCATTTTTCACTATTTTCAATACCTTCACGTACAATATTGCGAAGTTACTCTATTTCACTATATATTATGATCAAATTAATTAATTAAATTGAAGTTTGGTAAACAAAATAATAAACATTTATATTATAACAAAATATTAAACATTGAGTTTTCTATCTTCTTCGATTATTTTTCTAGACGCAGTATAAATTCTAACAGAATTCTGCGATATTTCTCTGAAATCGCCACCTTTAGTGATTTCCATGACTGTTGCATGTGATTTAGCAACGAGATCTTCGAGAGATGCGATGTGGGACTCTCTTATCTGGAAGATCTCTTTAGTTTTGAGGACGAGCAAACGAAGTTGCTCAAGTTGTTGTCTGAGTTTTTCGAGTGAGATTCCTTGCGAATCAAATGATGTTGGTGGATAATCAACACCTCCTGCTTGTGTAATTGAAAGTAAATCATCACGAACTGTTGATAAAAGTTTTGTTTCTTGGTCACCAAGGAATGATTTGTTACCTTCAATACTTGCGACGAGTGATGGCTGTGCGATCTTTAAAATCTTTGCATTCCGTTCAAATGAAGGAATAACAAGAGGCTGCAATGAAATAGAACTGAAGATTGGACGCAAATATCCAATCATTGTTTGAACAAATTTCCTAATGTCGCCTTGTTTGAAATCGAAATTCTTAATATATTCATGACATAATATCAACGATTGCTTCATTTCACTGAAATCATTGGATAATTTCTTGAAATCGAAATCGAGTTTCCTGTTCTCGCCTTGGAGTCTTCTTATTTCGTTTTCGTGATTGTTAATATCGCTTTCGAAGTGAGAGATTTGTTTCTCAAGTTTAGAGATTTTAGATTGGTATTTCGATCTTTCATTTTCTGCTTTATTTTGAAGATCTATAAGTTTCTGTCGTGGAACCATATCACGCTGCAATCCGCTGAGGTTTGATTGCATATCATTTATTGTTTGACGTGTTTCACGTAATGATTGTTGAAGTTTTTCATTCTCATTCTTCAATCGAATGTTTTCTGATGAATAAACATCTGTTTGAGGAACGCGACTCAAATCAAGTTGCGTCTTCAATGATGATGCTCTTTCATTAGAATTCTTGAGCTCGATCTTGAGAACTTCGATTTGGCTTTGAAGACGATTCTCGTTTTCACTGAAGCTTTGTCTGGATGATTTAAGATTTTCGAAACGATCTTTGACATCAATCAACTGCTGTTCGTATTTAGAGATTGTTGCTTGAGCGGACTGATATTGGATTTCTAAGAGATGATATGTTTTTTCAATCTCATTTCGTGCATTTTCACTTTCCACAATTCTTGTTTTGAGTCTTCTTATTTCATCATCGAATGATTTCTGTGATTGCAATGACATTTTTGTTTCTTGAATCTGTCTTTCTTTGTCGACAAGTTTTTGATTAAGATTATCAATTTTAGCTTTTTCTGAAGCAATTTCGCTTTCTTTCTCTATAATCTTGAGATTAAGTGTATCAATTCTCTTCCTCAACTCGTTTAATTGCGTTTCATTTTCAGAATTTGTTCTCGATACAGTTTCGAATTTAGCATTAAGCTCAAAGATCTTCGCATCCTTTTCTGCAATAGTTGTTGCTGTTGTTCCGTGTTTATTGGACAAATTGTCGATGATAGAATCTTTTTCTTCAATGTGTTTCGTGAGATCTTCAATTGCTTTATCATTTGATTTCGTTTGGTTGACTATTCTCTCATTCAAGACATCGATTTCACCTTTCTTCCTTTCGAGTTCTGATTTAACTGATTCAAGCTCCATTTTAGCTTTGCGACTGTTAGAATTTGCTTCAAGAATATCATTTCTCAATTGCTTCTCTCTTTCCATTGATTGCTTAAGTTCTGATTCTATTGCACCGTATCTTGTTGAAGCAGTTGCAAGAGTCTTGTGAAGGTCTTCAAGTTGCTTTGTTTGTGTTTCGATAATACGAAGAGTTTTATCATTTGTTTTTGGTTTTCTTGGTGTCAGATTTACAGCTCTCTTCCTGAGTTCATCTTCAACAGCTTTATAGTGCTCAATCTCGTTTTGGAGGTCAGATATCTTTGCACGAGCTTCATCAAGTTCTTGTTCAGCAGAGAATTGCTGCTGTGCGATTTGTCGTTTGTCTTCATCGAATTGATTTCTGGCCTCGTCAAGTTCAATCTCGATTTCAGCAGCATGTTTCTCTGCTGCTTTTCTCAGCTGTTCATTTTGATTTAAATGACGTTGAATGGAGTCTATTTGTGCTTGCAATTTGTCGATTTCAGATTTGAAGTTCTTATTTTCATAGTTGGCTTTATTGAGTTTCTGTTTCATGTCTTCGTTCTCAAGTTCAAGATTTGACTTTATGCCCGTTAAGTTATTGATATTTCCATTCATTTCAGCAATCTTTCTCTTGCTGTCAGAATCGATTCTTTCATAATTATGTTTATCCTGATCTCTTTGCATCTTTTCATTGTTCAATTGCCTCTGCATATTTAACTCATTTGCGTGCAATTGCTCAATTTTCTGCTGTAAATCAGTAATATTATTTTTCAGCGATGCTATTTCACGTTTCATCATGTCTTCTTTCGATGTCATTTCTCCAATAGCAGATACAGCCTTCATGTTTTGTTCTCTCAGCTCTGCAACTGTTTTCTCGAGATTGTTGTTTCTTGATGTTAATTGAGAAACATTATGTGTATTGACATCTTTTTGATGATTCAGTTCTGATTTAGTTCCAGCAAGTTCTGACTTCAAACTTGAATTCTCCTGTTTCAAAGAATCAATCTTATCTTGAAGTACTTTCTGTTCATTGAATGTTTTCTGCTTAAACTGTTTGTATTCGTCGAGAACTTTGAGACCATTTGATTCCAATTTAGTTTTTTGATCTCTGAGGGATTTAATCTCAGTATTATTTGTTTCTATTTGGCTGTTTGCTGCTGTTCCTTTTGTAGCCAAATCTTCTAATTGAGACTTGAGGTCTGAAATTTGAAGTTTCATCTCGCGATTTGATTTTTCTAAATCATTCTTTTCAGTTGATAATCTGTCTGATAACTCTTGCAAAATCGCTCTTGAATGCTTATTATCATCGAGTTCGATTCTGATTGCAGATAATTCGCTTGTGCATTGTCTATTTTCTGATTCAAGTTGAGTTATCTTAGAGATCAATGATTTCTCATTATTCTGGAATCTTGAATTTTCATTTTGCAAATTATTGATTTGTTCTTCACTCGATTTCTTTAAGTCATCATATTTGCTTTGTATTATTCTAAATTGTTTATCAACGCTTTCGAAATCTTCTTTGAGTTTGTTGAGCTTTTCTTCAATATCTTGTTTATCAGATGTTTGTTTCCGCAGTGTTGACTGAAGAAGTTCTTTTTCTTGTTCATTTTTAGCAAAGTTCTTTGTATTTTCTTGCAGTTGCTGTTCAAATGACTTAACTTTATTGAACATCGAATCCAATCTTCTTTCGAGTTCATCATTAGATTGCTTTGCATTAGAAACTTGTTTCTTCAAGCTTTCATTCTCTGATTGCTGTTCATTCAACTTATTATTTGTGTTTGTTAAGTTAGTTGTCTTTTCTTTGATTTCGTTCTTAAGTTTCTCGATTTGCTCTTCTTGGCGTTTGATTTGTCTGTCTTTTTCATCTTTTTCGAATTTCGCGGAATTGTAATTATCTGTTCTCTCAGAAACCGTCTTTATTAGTGCTGTTGCATGTGATTTGGTTGCTGTAAGTTCATCTTCTAAGTTCTTTATTGTTTCATCTTTAACAACAACTTCTTTCTGCATCAATGAAATACAACTCTTGAGTTCGCCTGTTGTCTTATGAAGTTCTTCAACTTCATTTCTTGCTTTTTCGAGATCTTCTAAAGCTGTTTGCAATCGCCTCTTAATAAGCTTCATTTCTGTCAATTCTCTGTCCTTTGAAGCTATTTCGTCATGAAGTTTTAAGATTGCTTCATTAGATTGCGATATTTGATTTCTTTGTTGCTCAAATCTATCTTGAAGTCTTTTTAAGTTTGCAATTTCATCATTTTTATCCATTATTTGATCATTCAACTTCGAAATAATTGCTTTTGCGTCCTTAATTTCTTTCATTAATTGAGCGATATTTTCTTTTGATTGTCCATTCTTCTTTGTGACTTGATCAAGTGCGGCAGCCAAGCGTTTAACTCTCTCGTTAGAAGCTTCATTTTCATCTGCCATTCTCGATTTTTCTGCTTCAAGATTTCCAATTGTTGAGTTCAAATCCATGATTTGCTGCTGCATTGCTTTGGACACTGATTTTGTATTTTCCATTTCGCTATTGACTTGAGATTGCGTTGAATTTAATGTTGATTCGAGAGATCTGACTTTCATCTCACTTTCACTTAATTGTTGTTTCAAGTTTTGAATTTCTGCTTTTGCGTTTTGAAGATCGTTAACAGCCTGATCAGTCCTTGCATCAGATTCTTGCAGTGCTTTGGCCATCTTGTTTGTCAATCTCTTTTGCTCCTTCTGTATTCTCAGTATTGCCTTTTCTTTCTCCTTTAAGTTCTCTTCGAATTCACCTTTCAAATTTCCGTATTTCTTTTCTAACTTGCCTTGAGTTTCTTTCTTCTCATTTTCAAGGGCAGCAATCCTGCTTTCATATTGAGCTTTGAGATTTGACTCACTGTTATTGTGGTGCTGTGATATTTCATTGATTGTCACTTGCATGTTTGCTTTAATGACTTTTTCATTTTCTTCACTTTGAAGTCGTAATGCAGCAATTTGTTTGTTGAGCGTTTCTACCATTTTCTGGGCATCTTGAAGAATTGATTCTTGCTGCTCATTCTTCTTCCGCATAGCCTCTATTTCATCTTCGAGATCATTAATTGTGGTGTTGGCTTTATCCAAATCGAATTTAACTTTCGAAAGTTCGTTGTTTCTCTCAGTGATCGACTTTTCTGCTTCTAAAATGCTGTTATTCTGTTCTTCAATAATCGAGTTTAGACGATCGAATTCCTTCTGAGAATATTCGCGCTGAATCTGTGTTTGCGTCATTGATGCATCAAAATTAAGCTTAATTTCAGTCTTTTCTCTATTTAATTTTTCATTTTCATTCTTGAGTTCTTCCTTTTCTTTCTCAAGTTGTTGTTTCTCTGAAGCTTTTAGCTGCATTTGCTTTTCAGTGTTAGCAAGCTGAAGCTCTAAGTCATTAATCTTTGAATTGAGTGTTTTATTTGTCTTATCCATCTCTTGTATTGATTTTGCTGATTTTTCGAGCATTGATGTTGCATCCTTAAGTCTATTTTCAAGTTTAAGAACTTTCGAGTGTTTTTTTGCAAGTAGTGTTTCAGTTCTCCTAATCTGATCATTCCATACACTGCTTTGATCTTGTGCTTCCTGCGAAATCGACTGAATGTGATATTTCAATGTTCCATTTTCCATTTCACTGTTCTGTATTCTTTCAGCAAACTCTGAGTTTTGACTTGCTAAGTCAGTTATCGTATCTTGAAGGTCATTGAAGTCACTTCTGAGTTGTTTCTCCGTTTGTGCATATGAAGCAAGAATGTTTGCGATGATATCAAGTAATTTTCTGGATGTTTCTCTTTCTTTGATTTCATTTGTAGAATAATTTGAAGCAATTTGGTATAATTTAGTTCGAGTGAATTCAATCTCTCTTGAAAGGACATTAAAATCATTTTGAACTAACTCAGCCGCTTTCTTTGCCTCCGTTGGCATCGCAGTATCGAATAATACCAAAATTTGTGATATGCAGTTCTTGAAAACATTCAAATCATCATTTGCTTTGTTATTTTCATCTTTCAAAGTGAGAATTGTTTTATCCTTTTGTTCGCAAATTGATAAAATGCTATCTAAGTCTGATATACTCTGTGGCATGCTTCCAGCATTGACAACAATCAATGCACTTTCGATTGGAAGAACTTTCTTTGCAACTTCGTCAATCTTTTGTTGTAATCTAATGAACTTTTCTTTCGTCGATTTGAGTTCATCAGACAAATTGTCTTCACGAGCAAGAGATTCATCGAGAGAGACTCTGCAAGACACCAATCTTGATTTCAAATCATTTATTGTATCTTCATCGAGTTTTGATTTATTCATTGCGTTTTCTATTGCTGTATGACTTCTCGTGAAAACTTCTGTTTGCTCAACAAGTTGAGAGTGGAATCCATCGATTGACTTTTGTTTGTCTTTGATATCGCTTCGTAGTGTTTCTATTTGTTTCTTTAGTACTGCATTTTCACCGTGCAAAGCTTTATAATCGTTTTCAGTTTGATCAAGTTTTGATTTCAGTTTTTCAGCTTCGTCAAGTTTTCTCTGTGATTCTCGAAGTTCGAGTGATAAATCTTTAATCTTGGAATCTTTCTGAGATATTGAATCTCTTAGTGTATCATTAAGTGATTTAACATCACTTAATTCAGCAGCAGCTTTCTCGTATTTAGCAAGTTGCTTGACAGCAATTTGAAGATTCTTCTTAATCTCTTTCACTTGTTTGCCAACTTGTTCTGCATTCTTTGATGCAAGTTCATAATCACTAATTGCAGCATAAGCATCACTGAGTTTATTGTTAAGATCATTTATTATTTTCTTTAAAACTTTCAATCGATCGTTTTCATCTTGAAGTCTTCCAATGCTGATTTGTGATTTTGTGTTTTCGCCCAATAAATGCGATATTTCATCTTTCAACTGTGCTGATTCGTCTTCCTTTAATTTGTTCATTTTAATCAAACAAGCAATGAGTTTTCCAAGCTGCTCAATTGTATATATTGTATCGCTGTTTTCGAGGTTGATATATGGAGCGGCTACTTCTGCAAGTTTGTTTTCAATTTCATGGAAATGCTTTGTGATGTTATCGATGTATCTATCGCGCTCTGAGAGAAGATCTTTAATTGCATTTATTTCGTTCGAAAAATCGTTTGTTTCATGTCCGTGTTTAACAGATGGAACGAGATCGGCTGAGAGATTGAGCAATTGCTTCCTGAGGTATCTTAATTCTTCTTGCAGCTTTTGGTTTAATTCATTTTCTGCATCTCTTTTTTGAGCATTAGACGCTAACAATTGATCTTTTAATGAAATAATTTCATTTGCCTGTTTCTTTATTATATCATGCAAATTATCGTCATCATTGTTTTGATTTTCTTGAAGCTGTTCGATTTGATCCTTAAGAGTTGCAATAATATTTTGATTTTTCTCATTATCGCTCTTTAGTTTACGAACTAAAACTTCTAAATTTTTGATCGAATCATCTTTTTGTTTCAGTTCATCTTCATGCTTTTCGTTCAAATTTCTCAGCTTATCCTTGAGATCATTTGTATCTGATTTGAGTTTATTTCTGAGATCTTCGTTTTCTTTCTTTAATTTTTCTATTTCATTATTGCATGATTTAAGTTTGCTTTGAAGCTCCTTTATTAAATCATTGTTTTGCTTTGCGTTATCCTTTAACTGCTCATTGAGTGTCTTTAAATGTGTCATATCATTCTTATCATTATTTGCCTGTTTCTTCATCTTATCGATTTCATTGTTGATGTCTTTAATTTGATTTTCCTTCTTCTGAATTTCGTCTTTTAATAATTTTCGATCGTCAGCATTAGACATATGCTCAGTTAGTTTTTGATCTTTATCATTGATAGTCAACTCCATTTCATCAATTCTATGTTGCATTTCATCTATTTGTTTCTTTAAATCGTCTCTTTCTTTCATAAGTCTTTCCTCATTTTCGTTTTTCTCTGTCAATAACAACTCATTCAAGTTTTGAGTGTCATCATCAGAATGTGACGATTCTGATTTCATTTCAACTACTGTAGTATTGGCACTAGATTGCAATTGTGATATAAGAGCAGATTGTGATTCAAGTTGTTCTTTTGTCTTTCTTAATTGTCCCTCAAGATTTGCATTTCGATCTTGAAGAACTTTCATTCTTTGCTTTACAACAGGTGATTGAGGAACATGAATTGTTGTTTCTTTCTTAGACATTTCTTGATCCAATTGCGTAATATAATAATTTTGTTGGTCCGATTCTTGCTTTAATTTTGTGTTTTCATTCTTTAATTTTTCGTTCTTTGCTAAAAGTGCTTGAATTTCAGTCTGAAAGTTTTGCAATTGCTGTTTTGCCAATGTGATTTGCTGCGCTAGATTCTCTTGAGAGTTGTTATTCTGTTTGCTGAGTTTAATTTGCAATTCATACAATTCGTGCTTCAATCTTTGTATTTCTGCATCATTTTCTGATTTATTTTCCTGGCTTGTTGATAATCCAGAATTCTGAGAGAGATTAAGCTTCAATTGAGTGTTTTCGCGAACAAGCTTCTCATTTTTATCAGCAAGTTCTTGATTTTCTTTGTACAAATCTTCTAATTGTGATCTTGAATATCTTTCAGCAGCTTTACGTCTATATTCGATTTGAATAGAATCTCTATTCAGAGTATTAAGCTGTGGCAATGTGAATGTAATGAATAACATAACAGATTCGTTAAATGAAAGTTGAGTTCCTTCAAGATCCAAAGATCTCAAATTTGTAAGTGGAACTAAGCTTACTATTGAGTCTGTATCTGAAATTGGATTGAATGCAAGTCTTAAAACAGATAAATTGCGAAGTGATGATATTTTTGGTGAAATTCTTTTAATATTGTTATGAGAAAGTGTTAAGTGCTGTAGTGTGACAATCGAAAACAATGGTTCAATATCAGAAATCGTGTTATAACTTAAATTCAATCTTTTTAATTTCTGTAAAGACTGAAATGGAGTTAAGTCAGTGAACGCATGTCCGATTAATGACATTTCTCTGATATTAATGAACGCTTTAAATGGCTCTACTTGAATAATTCTTCCGATTTTTGGTGAAAAATCAAGAGTTAAAGCTGTTTTATCCGTCTCACTTGATCCGCCGTTGATATTCATGATGAATTCGTCATTTAAAATGATGCTTGAGACGTTTTCATTCATTCACTAAACGGTCACCCAACAAAAATGATGAAATTTTAGTGATTTTTACCACACTTTTTACACATCCATGAGTTACATAAATCGTTTCCACTCTCTTTTTATTTATAAATCCATATTTTTATCTAAGACTTCAATGTCTTATAATTACAACAAGGCATCACTACACAATACATACATCAATGCATGTTTGTCAGATGAAAAATAATATGATAAAATTTCGATATTGTTTTGTGCATGTTAAATTTATCATTATTTCACTTTTCAAAATATATCTGCAGTGAATTGCGAAGATATATTTATCAAAATAATCAAATTCATAAAAATTTTCGATTTAGGTACATCAACTATAAGAGAGTTATGCAGAATCATACAATAGATAAAGATAAAATACGAGATTTGAATCAGATTGGAAATGTTAACGAAAGCCCACCAAACAACTTCGTCAGATTATACCACTTTGGATGGATATTCAAAATATCAACAGAGACTTGAAGTGTTAATATCAGAACTCATGAGAAGTTGATTTTTTAAAAATAAATGTCACCTTTACCAATCCCCATTTAATTATTTCAGACCCTTTAGAACAAAATATTAATGGCTGAGAATCTTTTCCAGTTACAGGATTTACTCAATCCAGGAACAAAGCACGCTTCCTACTCCGAGTATCTTCCTGAGCTCTTTGTCGACTCTGTTGACTACTTTATCGATCAAATTCTTGCTGAATTCGGTGTTGTTGATCCAGCAGAGATTTCCGCAGAAGATATTAAGAACTTCATCGAGGGAAGTGCGGAATATGAGTTCCTCCTTCCACTCCTCAAGCAATAGATTTCATATTAATTTTTTTTATATTATTATGTTTGATTGCCTGCGTTAAGAAGCTCTCAAACATAAAATTTGATTCTCAGGCTATGTTAAACTGTAAATTATCTTAATAATATCGAAAAATTCATTTTTACTTTTGTTTCTAAGCAGCTAATACATACTGAATACGTCTGAAATTAACTGGATTATTAACACATTATAGTATTTTTACAATTACTCAAATTAGAATAATAACAGAAAATCCAAAATCCCACGCGCACTGATTTGGAACTCAGCAATGTAATATCCTCTTGATTTGATAACAGTTTATTGATATAACGGTCCCAATGAAGAAAATG
>JALKBU010001446.1:0-10998 GCA_023091735.1 Trichomonas tenax
GAACCCCAATGTACAAAATCATGTTGTGCATGATATATTAAAGAATTAGCTAACAAAGTCTATATTTCATTAAAATATTAGATATATCTTGCATCAAAAACATTGATTTGCCATGATGTGCTTTACTTATTATAATTTATTCCAATTGTATAGCATTTTTATAACGTAAAATATGTTGTTGTCGATGATAAATAGGTAAATCTAATCACAAATATGCTTTTTTCCAAAAAAAGTATTCCAAGTGTTCACACATAAGCTCTGTGTGTTATAATTCTCAATTTAATAAACTTGTCAAATTTAGCCGCAAAAAAGAGTCATCATTATTTTTGGGAGAATTACTCACAAATGGATATGAATAACAATGATTAATGTTTCTGAAAAGAGCCAAAATGCGATTTTTTTCCCAAGACAAAATAAATCTCTTGGAAGTGTTGGAGGAAAGATATAAGATTTGAGGGGGAGAACTTTTTTTTGGTGTAAATTTTGATTTTTTCATGTTTTAACTTTTTTCAATGGAAAAATAGCATTAATATTAATGCATTATGATGTGGAATCAATCATTCACATTTCATCATCATTTTGATATAAATCCCCATTATCAATTGCAAATGAAAAGAAGTTTCAATGCTAGAGGATGAAAATAGAGGATTCTGTGGATGCTCCGTCCATAAGTTGTTTGCTGCTTTTCCGTTCTTTTGTTGGTTTTAACAGATAAAGTAATTGAATATCATTTGTAAATCATTTCTATATTGCATCATTCAATCTCATTTCAACTCTTATTCAAAATCAATCAATATTTTAATACAACAATAGCTAATCTGAAGGGGAATCCAATTCTGAATCAGAGATATGCATTTCCGGATCTGGAAATGAAGAATTAGAACTTATTGACGATTCAATAGATTCTGAACTAGTTTGTATTTAAATATTAAACACTTTTATTCAGGATTTAAAGAAATTTAGCCGACCATTGATCGCTTACGGCCTCTAGAACGGACTTTCTTCAGTCTCTTCATAATAACAGTAGCCTTTTTACAATGCTGTGTGTAAGAATCGAAAATAACCTGAAGTAAGTCTGTCTTATCTGGATGAGATGAGTTAAATGCTCTTTCCATAACATACAAATCTACAGCAAAATCTTCTGGAAGTCCACTTTGGAAAGAAAGGCCGAAATCGATAACTCTCACTTTTCCATCGTGGAGCATAAAGTTAGAAGTTGTTAAATCGCCGTGAAGAATTTCATTATTGTGCATTGTTGCGATAATTTGTCCCATTTCTTTCAAAGCTTGAATAACTTTCGGATCGGTGTTGTTTGTGCAGTTGAAAATCATTTGTTTGAGACTTCCACCATTTAATTCTTCCATAATCAAAGTAGAAGACTCAGGATCAATGTAAACTATAGGGCATGTCGGAACTCCTAACTGTATCAAGCGGAAATTTGTTCTAGCTTCGCTTTTAATTCGATCTGTTCTCAACATTTTGTCTAAAGGAGCCGCTCTCCACGTTTTTGGCTCAAGGACTTTGGCAACACAGATTTTGCCGAATAAATTCATCTTCCAGATCGATGCTTCTGCGCCTCTTTTGATCTCAACCCAATTTTCTCTATTCATAATTGGAGTTTACATATCGTCCTAAAATTTTCCTCTCATTTTGACCATAAATCGAATATCCCCATATGATATTTACACTTTTTGTCGTTAAATTTTTGAAAAATATGCAATATTTAATATTCAATTTTTTAAATGTTGATTATTATTGGTTTTTAATGTTATTGCCGTTTAAAATATAATTTTTCAACGTTATTTGTTCTTTTGATTTTATCCAAAGCCGAAATATCAATTTTTTTCCATACGAAAAAATCTTTTTTAAGCCTTCAACTTTTTACAAATAAATATAATTCTTTGACTCATTAATGGTTATAAATATTAAAACTTTTAAATATACATTTTTAAATTATCCAAAATTCAATATTTCATTTGAAAGAGCTATTATAGTTATCATTATATTTTAATCGTTCATTGCTATATATTGGTGATATTGGTTTGATACAAATATGAAATAATATTTTATGAAATTGTTATAACAAACATTTTATAAAAATAATCGCCTCGTAATGAGATCTGTGTGCTCATTTAAATGCTCTCGGCCTTCGAAGACATCACGATGATGCTTTGACGAAGTTGTTCGAGCATATTTTTGTATTGCTTGATTTCTTCTGTCTCCATAATATCAGAGCTGATCTCAAATGGCGGAGGTTTGTTGCTTTTTCGCTTTGGATCCCTGATTGTGTCCGTCTGGTGCTTGGCTTCTTTTACTGTTAGTCTTTTTCCTTCGAAATTGGCGCCATTTAAGTCGACAATGCAGTCATTGGCGTCAGTCTTCCTCTGGAACGTGATGAAAGCCGTTCCTTTCGAAGCTCCTGATTCGTCCAGCATAAGAAATGTGTTCAAAATCGGGCCATATCGCGAGAAATACTTCGTGACGGCCTTCTGATCCATGTCGAGTGGAAGGTTTGCGATGTAGATCTTGAATGGAAGATTCGGCATTTGATCACTTAAAAAAATGGAAGATAATTTTCATATTGAATTTGGATTTCTCTCTCATTGCATGAACTAAAGCGTAATATCAAGTAATTTTTAATTTTTATTCTAATATCAATTTTTTATTATTTATATTATATTTACATCATTATGGTTTCACTTTTTGCTAATAAACATTGATCAAAACTTTCATTTTAAAAGTTTTCAATAATTATGGCCTCTATTTACAAGACAAATCTATATTTTTACATGTCAGAATTAAACTAACTTAAGTAAATGAAGAAAAAGCAGCTCAAAAAACAAAGGTACAGATTTAAATTAGTAAAGAAGGATCTATACAGTTTGTTTCTAGTTCAGAAATGTTCAAAATGAAATGATTCATTTTTGCTTCAAATATCAGGTTGTTTTTTGATACAAGATTATTTATTTTATGCCATTCTGTCAACTTAAGAATGCTCACTCATATGTAATAATTAGAATTTCTCAAAACTAAAAAGAGATATCACATCGAAATCATTTTCTTATTTTAAGAACATTCTTTATGTTGTAGCAAACTAATAGCTTAACTCTATATGTTATTTTAGAGACAATGAATGCATTGTAATGGGAAATAGAATAATTTAATATTGAAATTAAACAACAGTGACAGCCTTTGCAAGATTTCTTGGTCTATCAACGTTGATTCCCTTGTGAATGGCAACATAGTAAGCAAGAAGCTGCATTGGAATGATGTTGACGATCATCTGCGTCCACTGAGTCATCTTCGGGACGACGATTAACCAGTCAGAGAAACTCTTTACCTTTGGGATTTCTTCTTCATTGGCGATGACCAAAACTTTGGCACCACGTGCTTTGATCTGCTGCAATGAAGACTGTGAAGCAGCAAACATCTCATCATCTTCTCCAGTAGCGAAGAAGATAACGAGAGATTCATCATCGATCAAAGCAAGAGGTCCATGCTTCAATTCACCGGCCATCAAACCTTCTGAGTGGATGTATGTTAATTCTTTGATCTTAAGTGCCGTTTCTCTTGCAGTAGCGTAGTGTGTTCTTCTGCCGAGCATGATCAAGTTCTTCTGTGTTGAAACGAAAGGAGCAATCTCTTGGATTGTTGGAGAGAGCTTTAAAACTTCCTCAACTTTGCTTGGAAGAATTGCGAGATCCTTGAGAGCAGACTTTCTCTCCTTCTTCTGCGAAACGGAGTCCTGCATCAACAGCAAAAGGAACATGAGGAGTGCTTCGATCATTGATGTATAGCACTTTGTGGAAGCAACGCCGATTTCAACACCTGCGTTAAGATGAATGCCGCAAGTTGTTCCACGAGAGATTGATGAACCTGGAGTATTGTTGATGCCAACGCAGAAAGCGCCGCTGTTCCTGCAGTACTCGAGAGCCATCAATGTGTCTGCTGTCTCGCCACTCTGTGAAAGGAAGACGCATGTATCATCTCTGAAAACGATTGGTTTTCTGTCATTGAAATCGGAAGCGACTTCAACGAAGATTCTCTGTTTCGTGAATTGCTCGAACAAAGGTCTAACAGCCAAAGCAGCGTTATACGATGTTCCGCATGCAATGAAGATGATGTATTTCGATTGCTTGATCGTCTCTAAGTGAGGAATCATACCACCCAAATGAATGTCTGTGCTTCCAAGTAAAATTCTTCCTCTCTGTGTTGCAGCGAGAGACTGTGGCTGCTCCATGATCTCCTTGAGCATGAAGTGGCCATAGTCGCCCTTAGCGATGGACTCGAGAGAGAGTTGCAGTGGCTCTGAGATTCTGTTTGCCTTGAATTTGTCCTCCGATGGAGTCGTGTTGATGATGTCGATTCCTTTCTCGCTGATGTGGACAATGTCCCAATCCTCGAGAATGATGACATCGCGCGTGTGTTCAGCAAAAGCAGGAGCATCAGAAGCAATGAACAACTCGTATGGCTTTGGTGCAGTTTTGACTTCAACTTCTCCAAAATCTGTGACAGAGCCAAACAAGTCATCTCTCTTCATATCGATGAGTCTCGCTGCGTGCTTTGCCTCTCCTGTGCCTTGATATTTAAGACCGAGAAGCATAGGAGAAGAAAGCCTGCAGGCAATCGCCTCGTTTGGATAAAGAGAACTCTTGAAAATAGCGCCGAATGTTCCTTGAACTAATTTCATCGCGTTTGCAACAACTTGGAGGAACGTTGGCTTTTGGCTGAGCTCCGCTGAGAGCTTGTTGTAGATGAACAAAGCGAGTTTTGCGAGGATCTCTGTGTCTGTCTCAGATGTGAATTGAGATTTGGTGTCGTCTGGGTTTTGGATGCTGATCAATGTGTCAACAGGCCCTGAAGGTGGAGCAACGGAGAATACGCTCTCTTGGAGGAGGCGATTCTTTAATTCCGCGTAGTTGGAAATAATTCCGTTATGAACAACGACAAACTCCATATTTGGCGATGAAATATGTGGGTGAGCATTTCCAGCTGTCGGTGGACCATGTGTTGCCCATCTTGTATGCGCAATTGCAACATGATTTTGATAAAGTGTTTCATTTGTTAAATATTCCTTGATCAAATACGAAAGGTTGTCGACTGTTCCCTTAGACTTAGCAATAACGATTCTTTTTTCTTCTTCTTGTCCAATATCGAACGAAATTCCACAAGAATCGTATCCACGGTACTCCAATTTCTTCAACCCGGACAAAAGTTTGAGGAGGATGTCCTTCAGCTTCTGGTCCTTGATGCAGAAGTTCATATATGCAAAGATGCCGCACATTTTTTGATATAACCTTATTAGCGATTTAACCTTAATAAAATTATATTTATATTCGCTTTCGAGATTCGAGATTCCAAACATAAATCAAGCTTTATGATGTTTTGCAGAGGAAAAATTTTGCTATCTTCAAAAACCTGAATTTTGAAAATTATTCAAACTTTTATTCAAAGCTTGTTATTGATGCTATAATCAAAGCTCCTCAATTCCTATAATTCCACAATGTTTCTGGTTGAACAATGAAATTGTAATAATCTTCTTTTCAATACCAAATAAGGAGCAACTCAGAACTATAAAATCACCTGCATTTTGTCCAATGCATCAATGATTTAATGTTAAAATTCCTCATATTTATGTTTTATTGATTTCTTCGATAAGGTTACCCAAACAAAAACTTAAATGGAGTCCATATTGAATCCCATATAAAAGTATTCAGACTTTTCATTATACCCCTAAAGCAGCTGAAGCTAATTTGAAGGATTTCTGGTTTTTAATGTGATAAAATAATCAAATATCAAGTTTAACCTCTATCAACATTGTCGTTGAAATATACCCAAAGAATAATGATGATTAACAATAATAACATCGCAAATTTACTTACAAAAAAAAATCAAATATAAAACAGTAACGGGAAAATTTTTCCTTCTGCGGTGTAGTCCCGCGACCTTCATAACTTTTTATCTGATCAATATTTTTTCGATTTGAAAGTACTTTCATGTACATATTGATAGTTGTCTATCCAATGGTATAAGTGGCACAGTCTATATATCTATCAAATCATTGTTTGCATTTCAAATCGTCCAAAAATATACGATTTCCAGCATAAATGTATGCGCTACTATGCAGCATATGATATTTCTATGTGTATTATTGATTCAAATGCCTCTTATACGCTTAAAATTAAAAACGCAACTAATTCATTAATTGATTTGAGGGCGATTATACACATGAAAGTTATTGAATTTGATGTGATTTGGATTTGCAGCTGTAATAATGTAAAATTTTAGAATCTTAGATTTGACTCAACAATGCCATCAGCTCATCTCTGTGAGCTTCCTTCAATTCAGCACTTGAATTTGGTATTGAGCTCATGATTCTCAAGTTTCTCTCCGATAAATTATTGAGAACTGCAATCTTAATGACAAATGTTAGTGTCACTTTTGTGACCATTTGACAAATAATTTGTCAAATGGCAGATTTCTTTCTTCGACAAAATAAAAGTGTTTTAATTATCGAAAATGAGTTTCGGAAATGTTATTTGTGCTATCAGCATCCTGACGATAGCACATCATCCATTTCTCTTTGTTCATTGCAAGTTCTCGTTGCACTCCAAATTTAAGAAAACCAAGAAGCTCGATCGAAATTATCCCTTCTTGTGTAGTAAATATGAATTATAAACGAATAATTTGAAGATAAAAATAGAATTTTAGTAAAAAAAAAAACGAATTTCACAAAGAATATAAGGATCGAATTGAGAATCTAAATAATATAAATCAATAAATAAAATGAAAGTAACATGAAAACATTATCTAATTCATGATTCAAGAACAATTAATTATGAATTTAATGATATATTAATAATTATGAGAATAAGTAATAATATGAAAATAATCTTGTAATGATAAAGGTATCTGTGAAAAAATAAAAAAATAGAAAAAAAAAATAATTTATTAATATCAAAAGTGAAAATGTAATGTGTATTAAAAATTGAATCAATAAGTGGGTTCTTGTTAGGGCCTGGTTTGGCCACTCGAGGGCTTTGGAAGTCTCAGGCCGACCTCGCCATGCATCGAATCATGCTTCTGTTGAATAGGCATCTGGATGCATCTCTGCTAGATCACCAGGTCATCCTTCACTATGAGGCCACAACTACTCATAATGAAGTCTTCTTTGTCTTCCAACATTGAGTTCAATCCATTTCAACATATTGACACTTTTCCATTTTTTCCCGCAAACATATCACTTTCCTTTATTTTGACATCCTGACTTTACATGCCAAAAATAAGTTACATGTCAGAAAAGCACGTTGTTCTATTTTGTCCCAGTCCCGTTTTGATTATGAGTCGGAATCCATCTTCAATGAATGAAAGAAAGTGAACTCTTTTGTTATTGGAAATAAGTTGGCATCGTAAAATTTAAAATTACTGCATATCCTTATCTTCAAAAAAAAAAATAATTTGAATTTGATTTTTTGCATTATTATGATTTCATGTAGATATCAGTTAAGAATTTCTATGCTTCGATTGTGTAATGTTTGTTCATCAATATAGCATTCCCTCAATCATGATTTTGAATGAACAATTTAATTCTTTTTTAGATGAAAGTTAATGAATCACAGATCAATATCAACAGAAACAATTTCTCCATCTGTTAGTATTGATGTGTGTTTGTTAGATGAAAAAAATACAATGTTCGAAATATGAAGTTGAAATTTTTTTATGCGTTAACACCACTTCCACTGTCGGCATCATCATGCTTCTTCTTGTCTGACGACGAGGAGGAGCTCTTGTCCTTTCCGCCCTTCTTGTAGCAGACGAAGAACCAAATCAGAACAACAATGATGACTATGACGACAATGACTGCAATGACAATACCAGCGATAGCACCAGCGCCTAATCCACTATCTGACTCCTTTAAGTCATCGAAATTCTTTGCTTGCTGGTTTGATCGTGCTTCTGACTGAGTTTGCGTTCCTTTGTTTGCAAAGATGATTGTATCCTTCGGGAAAAGGAAAATTTCATCAGCGCTTGCCGAAGCTGCTGCAGCTTTCTTTCCTTTCACTGTAAATGTTTCTTCTCCATTAGGATTTTCACATTCCCAAACATTTTCTTCGATCTCTTTTAGCTGACAAACACTATCAAATTCGACCATTACAGATGTTCCCGTGATCGATTGGGTTCCGTTGCTTTTTAGGGTTGTTCCATTTTGGTTTCTGAGCGTAGAAACGAATAATTTACTTCCAGGAACAACATTAACTTCAAGAGTATCTGGATTAAGAACGTAGACTCTGTCCTCAAAGTGGTAAGTATAATCTCCGCCGCTTTCTTGGTAAAATCTAACGTCCAGTGAAAAGTCAGACTTCGTGACAAGTATATTTTGAGAGGCTTGTTTTGTGTGAAGTGTCACTGTTTTGCCTGTGTTTTCATCTACTGGAAATGATATATCTCCTTCAAAGCTCCCACTCATTTCTACGCGGATAACTTGGCACTTGCAGTCTGCCTTTGGGCACGTGTATTTATAGAGAAATGTATATTCACTGTTCTCCAAAATGTCCTGAAGCTTTTGAAAATCTTCGCCTGATTTTGGCAAATTGGGAGTTACATGGAAAGGATTATCAAACGTTACATCTTTTTCTGTAATTGGGTCTTTATAAGTAAGCTTTGTGTCTGAGTTGCAGGCAATGAAATGGGGATAGTTAAGGAAAAATTCTTCATCCTTTTTCGCTTCAATGGTAATAAGCTTGGCTGGATTACCATTTACATCTACCACTTTGCTATCAAGTGGGAACTTGTAGCTGCGTGTCCTTAATGCCGAGAAATGATTGCGAAACATTATAAATGAAGTGACATATGAATTTTATTCACAATAAAATTATTTCATAATGATTAGTCATAATTATTATTTTTTTTTTTAAAAAAAAGCAGTTAAGACCATTGAAATAATTTTATTTAAATTTCAATAGTCTTAACTGCCTGTGTATATTATGTGATTTCGTGTGTTCATTCTATTTATACTGTTCTGCCAAATTTATGAATCGATTTTTCAGAAATTTTCAAATGATTATAAATCGCATAATAACGTATTGTGAGAGGTAGCGAAACTATTGAATTGGTACTGTTTTTGAATAATGGAAATATCTCAAAAAACATATTGATATAATAATTATTTTTCGATAAAATAAATTTAATCTCTGTCACTTTTATAATAAAAGTTGTTAAAATTTTGTAAAAGGGACTATAAGTTATTTGGAGCATATACTATTGAAAAAATTCACTTTAACGTATTTAACAGATTGTGTCACTTTTAGTAATGGACAAATGGATTCGTTGTGAGCAACAAGCACATCAGACAGTTGCAGTGCACGCTGAATTCATATTATAGTATCATAGTAAGTATTTTTAACCCTACAAAACAAAGAAAAAACAAAATTTATAGGCAAAAATGAAAATTTTTATTCAAGAACATTAAGCGAAGCTATCAATTTGTTACAGAATGATTAAAAGATGATCTTGAAACTTGGAAAAGCATCTAAATCAACAATCTCAGGCTCTCATTTTAAACCTTCTTTAAACTTGACATGTAAATTATTTATGACAATAGTTTACATGTTAAATAGTTTGGCTTGAAGAAGCAGTATATGAAGAGCAATCAATTGAATTATGGTGAACTAGTTGAAGCAGCTTATGGGGGTGTCAAAAGTGACACACCCCTAAAACAAGGTGAAAATGAAGCATTATATGAACTTCGTGAAAGATTCACAGGAGAATTTACAGACATTTATATTCATCCTGATTTAATTCATTTTATTGCCGAATGGTGCTCAGTTGAGTATGCATTTCATGTTAAGGATATTATGGATTCCATCAATGACAAAGTTCATGAAAACCTTAATGAAAACAATTTACCCGATATAGTAGAGAGCGCAAAATCGATTTTTGAAAATGAATGACGAAAGATAACAGAACCTCAAAAAGCTTACGAACAAAATTTCTGTTGGGGTGTTCGTGATAATATTTATGAATTAGACCAATAGGAAATTGATGATTTTAGATAAGATAAAAGAGAATATGATTTAGAGAAAATTGAATTTGAGAAGGCATCAAATAATTTAGCAGCAGCAGGAAAGAAAATTGAAACTTGGGGTCGTTTCATTAAACAGTATTGCAATAATTAAATCTAATTTATTTTTTATTTCCTAATAAATGCCACCGAAGCTTAATGCACAGACCGTCAAGAACGAATTGGTTAAATACGGGTACATTCTTCCCGACAATTTCACGTACAGAAATGCAAAGGAAAAGATAAGAGTATACGACGAACCTAACGAAAAATACTTGTACCTATCATTCATTCAACTCAGATACCAAACCGAACGGGCGGCAACATTGAGGCAACCATATTTCGACAAGGATTTGATGAATATGCAAATCAATGACAACGTATCAGATCCCCAATCATCATTCTAAAGATTCGTCGAGAATCAAAATGAATCATTCAGTAATGAGTCAGATGAATATCAACAGAAAGCGTTCGATTCATTCAAGACAGTAAAGAGTTTATATTTCAGTTGACAACAGACATTTGACAACATGTATATAACAACGTAAAAATACGTCAGAAATGCCCCAAAAATCACGAATTCCGACACTTTTCACAAACAACAGCATGTTTACCGCACGTATGAAACACATGAAAAATACCCGAAAATCAAGAAAAAACGACCCAAAAATAACGAAAAACAGCTTGCTGTCAAAATGTCATGTTGTCACCCTTTTATAGACTTTTTTCTGACCCAGTACACACACACATATGGCGGCATCTGGCGAGCAAGCTCGCCCCCGCCGCGGATTCAAGTCAGGATTCATGACCTCAAATAAGGCGGGAGCTTTATTTTCCACACTTTAAGGCTAAAGTGGCAAACGATATGGGGTGGTTGTTTTACCGAAGGGGGACCTGCTATTTTTGAAAGTGTCGGACCTCGTTATTTTTCACGTTGA
>JALKBU010001447.1:0-10996 GCA_023091735.1 Trichomonas tenax
TCCTTGGAATAATGAAAAGATTGATTTATCATTCGAAAAGAACTTGACAGCTTTGCATGACAGATCACTAATGTTTGAAGACATTACATCCCACGCTGTTATATATTTGCCTTCATCCTTCCATAATTTAACAGATTTTAACATTTCTTTCATTGTTTGATTGTTGCAGAAACTGAAATTGTATTTATTTGAATGTACATCATAAATCTTTTTAATGAAAGTAATGTTTTCACCGTCAATTCTGCGAATAACTTTTGACAAATCAGCAACGACTTCGTTTTGCATTTTGTACATTTTCCTTTCAGCCTTTCACCCGTGTGTCCGCGAGTGCTACAATGCCACGCAGCGCGACAAACGCGGGAAGAGGTGCATACATTTCACACAACTCGATGAGGAATCGACGAAGTATGTGAGAGACGCGACATCAGACATTCCGATATACGGGAGATTCACACACATCGACACATTCCTCGCGAATGCAATCATCCTCGGACCCACGATCAAGCGATCGGGAGAACTCAGGTACACAGAATTTCCAATCAGGGAAATCAAGATTTCAGAGAACCACAATGCGTACGCACTCGGCGCAGGCAGTGCAGACATCAAACTGACTGCGTTGTACGGCTATGCGGAATACATGAAAAACAAAAATCTCACTGGACATGTCATGGCATACCACATACAAACATTCCCACCGCTCGTGTATACGACATCCGCGGACGCCGCGAGAGAAGTTGGTTTGATGTTTGGAAGTGATCCCGTCATGTCGTTGGTTGTCGCCGCATTCGCTTCAAACACTCCAATCACATACAAAACATTCGAAATTCCGGATAATGATAAGCAGTGGATATCCACTGTCGGGTATTTATTTGGATGTGTTGACACAATCCTCTCCGCGCATCTCATACCATCAGTCATCCCAGTGGAATCAGATGTCTGGGTTAGTCGTCATAAATACACAAAAGATTTCTCAAACACATCCGTCTTCCATTTCGTCGGCATGCAGGGTGTGTGGGGTGGGATGAAGAGTGTCTACCTGGCGGAGGGTGGAGGTGGATTTTATATTAAGAAATCGTGGGACAGCGAAACAACACATTCCGCGGCATACGCATATTCCGTCATCAAGAAAGCACTCGCATTCGGATATAGAGATATCATGCAGCAATACATCCCAAAGAAGACAGAAGAGCAGGCGAAATCATCATATAAATATGTCGACCTCGGTGCAGAGGGGAATGCATTTGACCTACTCGGCAGTCTTCTCGCCGTGAAGCAGAACATCGTCACATCACGTGCTGACCCCGGTCTTGAATTCGTTAAGGGATTTAGGGATGGATTTGTCCGCCTCTTCTCATCCCCGGATGGTGATATTGCGAAACTCGGGGAGCACTGGGAGGCATTTAAAAATATTTAAATAATATTTATTCTCTTATAAAAAATATAATTATATATTATATCAACAGACTCACCGCAATGTGTTGCAACTGCCTTCGTGCACGGATGTAATTCTCCATCTTCAAATCTATAGAATTTTAGATTATCCGGTGCATCCTGTCTATTTATATGGACTGCCGACGTTGTCATGACGTCGGAGAATTCATTATTAACGGTAGAGAGATCCACGCGAATGATGTATTCCGGAATTGGTTGTGCAGCGGGTGAAGGTGATTCCGGTGTCCCGTGGATATCAGATGGCTCATCTTCGTATAGATATTTCTCGCTGTATAGTAGAATGGAGATTGCTTTATTCTGCGAGAAGTGTGATTTATTATATATAAGTGGTGGACCCAAATATTCAACACCGAGAAGCCAGTTTTCCAACATACTCCTCAGTTTGTGTTTTGTTGAATTACTCAGCATATCAATAAACACTGTGCAGACGACGACGCCTGCACACACTGCGACATATTCCATCATAAAAATATATTTTATTCTGCATTATGAATATAGAAATTCAGCATAATGACGATACTGCATATGTCATACGGCGTATCCCCGGGGAGAGGTTGTGAGATATCCAATTCATATCCATCCACGCACACACGGGATTCTCCGATCGGAATTATTTTTATTCCTGTTGCACGGGATACCACCATACACGCACCCACGATATCCATTATTTTTTAATACAGAAATATGAGAGCAAGCAGGAACACCGTCGATCTACTTCTCTTCAGACATGGTCTGCAGACAAATTTTTCGAAAAATAATATTCCCGTGGATCCATATATATTCATAAAAATATATAATGAAAATTTGAATGAAGTGTTGCGGATGATTACACAAACAAACATATCCGGGAATTCATATATGGATTCGCAGATGTTTTCAAATATATTCTACAACAATCAAGAAGTCATCTCATTGCGTGCGAGGAATTCACTGCGCGCGGTTGCGAATAATGTATTTGCGGCGATAAGATATTTCATCACATCCGATATCCCGCTGTACCCGGAGACCACACGCGTGGGGGGTGTGAGTATTGTAGATAGAGTATACGGAGGAGAATGTCGGCAGAGAATCACACATTATCATTATCTCATACAACTCTCAACGGTTCTTCCTGTTGATTTAATAAGAAATGCAATTCCGCGCGGGAAGATCGAACCACTTCTATACACGGAGAAAGCAAAGGAATATATTAAAAACCAACTCACAAACCAAACACATAATGATATGATAGATCCACTAGCGGTGGGGCGTGATCGTGAGACAAAAAATCCAATCCACATACAATACAATGGATTCATTGAATGCTGTGGAATGTGTAAATCAAATAATTATGATGGAAATAAAAAAATATGGTTTATTTATTAAGCATGTCGATTATGAAGTCTGGGAGTTTATATGGAATTTTATATTCAATAATTTCCATATCATCATCAACAACCACGACATTCGGTTGTTTTATATATTCCATCGATATTCTTAATGTCCCATCAATACGATGTCCGACATCATAAAAATTCTCTCCATCCGTTGCATAACGTTCTCCGGCGATGAGAAATTCATCTTTCGGATGTGCGGGAATGCCTAAGAGAATTAACAATGCCATCTTCGCTGCAACGCCGTCCAGTGGTATGTTTGGTGGAATTGTTTCTGTTAACTCAGTGGGGAGTATGTATCTCACATCATCCTCCGACATTCCTTTCATGCGCATCAGGATTGCCTGATTCGTGTTGGTGGTGAGTTGTGTGTGGAGATCCTCATCAACATATCCATCCCACTCACGCCCGACGACGTGCATCGCGTGCATGAGTGTAACCACTGGGGTGCCCCTGAATTCAGATATGAGAATTTTGTATGTAAGTCGTTGATTTATGAATTTGCGCGTCCTCCCCCTGAGTGTGTAGAGTGCGTAGTTAACTCTCCCCTCCAACCTCGAGAGTCCTTCATCGTTTAATCTACACATCCATAATAATAACATCTCAGTCACGGGGTCGTTAAACAGTGGGTCTGAGAATGCAGTGTGTGGACGCTCACCGCACAGAGAGTGCATTGTTAAAATAAATATTTATTTACTCCAATTTCTCCACATTCCATAATTCTTCGGTTGTGGTGTTGTCGAAATTTCCACGGGGTGCGCACCACAGACTGCTGCTGTGCGTATAAAACACTCATCTTTCTCTGCGTCGTCGAAGAGATATAGTGTGTCTATATCCTTCTTATACTTCTCGACAACGGATTTCGCGTTGCGCGTGTTCACGGAGAATGCGAGATTTTTCGATTCGTGGGATGGGAGATTCCTGAGTGCAAGCATTGCGGAATTCTGCTTCATCTTCTCCTCACTGTCCACAGACTTCCCGGACCGTGCAAGATTCATAATCCAATGTGTGTATACATCTCTATTATACAACGACCCCGGCTTGCTTGCTAGTATATTTCCCAGGATATCTCCCCTTCCCGTGACATCCGTGATCGGGAGTCCGATTGATTCCGCGATCGCTGATGTCTGAGAGGGTGAGGCAACGACAACAATATTCATAATGACACTTTTATTTCATATTATTATGATAAGCATCTACAACGAGGTGCGCCACTGCGCGGAGGATGATTGGATATTCAGAGATCCATTCATGTGTGCGTACATTACACTCTCGGGTATGTGTGATGCCAGGCGTGCAGTTGTGTATATATATTCATTAATCAATCAAACACCACCGAAGATCCCCCCGGCGAGCACAGTCGATGAGAGACTCGCTGTATTCCGGGATGCAGTGGGTGGTATTATAAATGAAGCACACGCAGTATATATTAAAAGACTGCCGGAGATTATTCCGGAAGAATTATTTAAAAATATCTCCCCATTCATCCCCTCGGATGTCCACGGGTTTTCGAGAGAAGAATTATTCGAACACTCGTTGTGGTGTGCAGTTTGGAGACTCTCCGTTGCGACGAACATGGAGAAGATACGCACGCTTGGTGATGTTGTCGGCGCTCTCGGTGTCGTTGATGAGGAACTCTCCGAAATCGTGAAATCTGGATTCCAGACTCTCAGACTCCCACCGGATAACATGCTTGATCTGGATGGAATGGCACGCGAGATGATTCCGCAGAGTAATGAAAGTATGGAAGTAATGGTCGCCAGGAGAGTTCTCGCGTTCTTCTACAACACAGTCAAATTCCTCACGGGAGAAGGTGGTCTATCCGATCCAATGTCTCCCATATCCGATAATCTCTATGCGTCGATGCGTCGCTTCAGGTGTCCGCAATATATCAATCCGGAATTATTAGTTGTCGACACCCCACTCCCTGTCCCCCAGGTAACACCGAATTTCATTCTCACACTCACGCGCGCAGTGAGACTCTCCGAATTCCAGTATGATTTCATCACATACAACTGCACAACGGGTGAGATATGTGATGATGTTGCTTCCGTGGTTGCTATGCCAGGCATCTTCGTTGTCGGCGATAGGGGAAATATCATATCACGCGATATAGATGATGACGGAAACAGCAAATTCAACATCGAGAGGGTGGATGTGTGTAATGTATGCTGTGGTCATATTTCATCGAAATGCGCAATTCCCGTATACATCGCACGCGGGGATATGTGTGCACCCGAGGAAATCCGAGGGGATATTCCTGTCATATCCACACTCCCATATAAAATATTCAATGAAGATGATGCATTTTCATATGAACGCATTCTCGACGAGGGAACAACCGATCTCGGAGATCTCTCCGCATCTCATATCGTATTCATGGTTCCACAATTCGATCAGGGGGGTAATATCATCCAGAGAAATATATATGATGAATTCTCATCAGTGATATCGCCGGGCTTCGTTGCACCACATCGCGCAGCATACATTCGATCATACGACCCCAATGAAGATCTCGCATCCACGCTTGCAGATATATTCACACCCCCTGAACTCCTCGTATCAACCGTGATTCAGGAATTAAATTTCTTCAGGAATAATTAAACACTTCATTTTGATGTATAAATGTCATTGATTTCATTGTATGGGATAATTATAATATTAATATATGTAAATCAATAGTATTTATATAATGAACTAGTATATCGTCCTGTTTGATTTTAAATTATAATTATTGTAGACCTGCGACCCTTAGCGTATAATAAAATTTATTTTTGCATAAAAATAAGACATTTAGATTAGCATTATAATATACATACCAAATATGAAGTATCATGAAAATTGCTATGTCCTATTTTGAGAAAAATGAAAATGAAAATTTAAAGTTTTTGAAAAATATTTTTATTTTGAATATTAATCATTTGACGTAGAAAAAATTAGTATAATCAGAAAATAATTAATAGACAACAAATCACTTTACCATGCGAATGTATTTCAACAACAACATATCCATTTTCTTGATGTTTTTTTTGGTAAAATTTCTAAAAATTGCATGTAAAACTATAAAGTAGATGAATATTTATATCCAAATTAGTCGGGCATTCATTAGAATAAGTATCAAAAGAACTTTTTATTAGAAAATAATTTCGATTGAATATGAGTAAGTGGTAAAGACAGTAGTATTTTAAATGTATGATTTCCAACTAACTGGTGGTTGGGATGAAATGAAGATCTTCTGAAAATTCCTGACAGGACCTGGAAACGAGATCGAATCACGAAAACTAGCTTAGGAAAATCTATGAAAATCATTCAAATACTTGCATTCGGACTACATAACCATATACTTGAATATAAAGACTTTCCCGTATATGGGGAAAATATGAAATTTCGAAACATAGTGAAAAACTCCTTTTAAAGCATAGAAAGATTTCCCTTCATCATTAAGGCCAATAGCCACGTATACAGAGCGTTTTAAAATCGTGAAATAAATTTGTTCATTTAATGCTAAAAAAGAAGCTTCTTAGATTAACTATCATACTTCTTGCAATGTACATGTTTGCAAGAATAATATGGCAAAAGGATGCATACACTACCTTTGTTGGTGGATGAAAATGTACCTTTCTTTGTTCCCGTGAAAAAAATGCGACAAAAGAAAAAGTACGTTAAAAAGCGCGGGTCTACATTTATTATAATCACACTTTAAAGTCTTCAAGTTAATATAATTTCCACTATATTCAATAGGATTATATGCTAGCTACCATAGTTTTCAGCTTGCCTTTTGACTTTGTTTGAGCAAGATATTTTTAGTAAATGGAAATATGACATGTACATCCATTTTTTGTCGTGTAGTATCACAAAAAATCCGTTCAAATTTAGTTCTTCGATTTAATGATAAGAATGATATAGGAAATGTGCGTATAATATATAGAAAAAGCCACAAAGGATAACTCATCAATTTATGATTGGCCGAGATCAAGATGAGGTCGTCACCGACAACACCATGCTCTGACCTTCCGGCTGTAGTCTTTTGTTAAATGAGATGCTAAGATGTACGGATAAGCATAAGAAATATCTAAAATTCGTCGAAATGTTATCGTATCAAATTACAAATAACGAAGTAAATGCAAAATAATTATAATAATTAGATAGAAAAAGAAAAGGTAGGCTCATGTTACGTTTAAGTTAAGAAGTAAAAGTCCCTACATCAAGAGATGAAATCGATTTAAGTTGAAAAAATTAAAATCACTTTTTCTCGAGAATTCCTCGATTAATGCATGTTATTTTCTTTACCATTGTTATCAATATCCAATTATGAGTAACTTCACAAGTTTAGTCGGATAATTTAGTATATATATAAAATATATATGTGTCAAAAAAATTATTTTACATATCAATATGTCAAAAATAATAAATTCTCTATATTCTAACATGATAATGACTCCAATACAATATATATTATGAGTTTACTGCAATTGGCTTTTATCAATATATAATTCTAAATCTTTATTTGCAATATCTTTGCTATCTAGTCATCCTCTCGTTTAGGTTGGTACACCACAAGTTATACGTTGACATTCACAACGTGAGGATGCCTAGATAACAAAGATATTGCAGACTTTTTCAAAATCACTCCGATTGTAAGCGATATATCGATGATGCTATGGTACCATAGTCTACAGTACCATCAGTATATCACTTACACCAGGAAAAAACAACATTACAATCATATAATTTCTTGCTTTTCCAAAATGTTTTGTTTCATGCAAAAGTCACAGTGACAATATTATACTGCAACTACAATTTAACATTATCACTGTGGTTTTGGCATGAAACACAACATTTGTATGACATTGGAGATTCTCCAGTTTTTCTGTGACAGTGCAGCATTGGTACCTGAAAACAAAACAGCCAACTCTAATGCTATACTGCCCCAAAAAGTGGAGAATTTCAAATGCAATTAATCTTTATATTTTTTGAAAGTTATTTCCATTGTTCCATACACAGTGGAAAAGCCATTCACGCATGACATTACTGGCCTTTTTCACTGTGTATGGGACAATAGAAACAAATTTAACAAGAATATCAAAATAAAATATGTTAATAATCTGCTTTAAAGTTAATTTGAGTTGATAAATTGTATTTCCATACATAGACTATCCTATATTTGCAATTTTATGGCTTATTTTCAAATCTGACAGGTTCACTTACATCGCATCACATTACGTGTCAAATGTAAGATAACAGAAAATATTTTGCTTCATGTATAATAGATATATATGAAAATGATAAATGTATTATAATATCGATTATCTTATGCTATCTATGTATATGACAAAATACGATTTTTAAGTGTGGTTTTTGATTATATTTTAGTTACTGCTATACTAGAGACAAATGGAAATAAATAATAGAAGCCCATATGGCAGAAGCCTGCTGTGACAATTTTGAACTTAAAATGTATAATACATAAAGAGTTAGCAAAAATGTCTTCTAACTCGGCCATTTCATCGTTCTGGGACAGAGCTCAAGGACATATAATTCTACAAGAGTATATCTATAAATGCATATCTATTATTTTAAATTAAAGCTTATTTTTACTCGAAATTATTTAAATTTTTAAAATATTTGCTAAACACTATAAAGTACATACACATAGACTCTATAAGGTATAAAACCCTTAAATACATCAAATCATCCCTTTATGTCATAAATATTATATCACATTTTTTTAAGTCGCTTCAAATTACTCGAACACACTATAAACATATTTGACACAATGTATACATTATGTATCTAAAGTGATCTAAGTTATAATACACAATGGTTTTTTTAACATATTAAATTAGTCACATTTTACTCGGTGGAATCTAGAACGAATCAACTTTTTATATAAGACATCAAATAAGATGACAGAGTATGTAATATATAATATACATATCTATCTATATAGTATACATTGGCATATATCAAAGACAAACAACACACACCTCTGGAAAACTGTTGTTTTACCACATCAAATGCGTCACTTTTTGCAAAAGAAAAAGAAACATTTCCACAAATAATTAATATAAACAATTCAAACCAATGTAATTATAATACAAAGAATAATATATAACTATTTATATATACAGAAGTAAAAATAATAAAAAATAAAATTAATTATATCTCATAACATATAATATTTTTAAGATCACATCCAGTTTATAATATACACATACTATATATAATGATATTAGCACACAAAGTTTTCGCAGACAACTTTTGAAGTCTTTTTGAAAAGTTCGAATCAACTGTGCACGGGCAAATTTATATATCGTACATTATATGCATTCACACCTTGGCTCATATATAGAAGTATACAACACAGATATATAAATATATGATGTCGTGTATGAATAGTACAAAACATGTTACATGAGATAGAAATGGCGTCCATAATGAGCATATGATGCTGTCACTTTTGAGTACTTGATGATTTATACATCTATCGACAGAATCGCTATAGACGACTTACACACATATTCTATAAAGACACACACCTATGAGCATATAATGAACAACTCAAACAAACAAACAAACAAACAAAAAAAAAAATAAATGTCTTGTATTTAATACCTAATTTTCAAAAACACAATATATTCATTCCTTCACATTAATAAACAGCAGCAAACATTATTATACACATAATACAGATTATTACCTCATTAAAAATTCGGTACAAGCGAATTTGAATTTTCAAATTCCCATTATGATTGAATTGCAATAATTAAATCTGTATAGAATCACATACAAATACGTCCACAATCTATTTACACCTAAAGAATATGTTTATATATTATATTAAAAAATTATATAATATTATTAAAATTAATTGGACATTGACAAAATTTACATGTCAGATAAGTTTACACGTCATAAATCCATTTTTTAAAAGTTATTCATATATTTTCAAATTATTGTTATAGACGACTTTTCAATTTGAATTGAGCATAAACTAGATAAGCTAGTATCTGAAGTACAGAGATAAGTAATATATAACAACTATACACAGGATCCTCTAATTCAATAACATGTGGATATGCTACCACAAATATATATGATCGATGTGATACGCAATGATATTGCAACGGCAAATTTGCATGATGAAGCTTTTTAATAAAGTTTATTTTTAATTGTCTTTTATATTAGGGTTTGTAATCCTTATATAATATTCTATTAATCACTGTATCTATAGCCTTCAAAAAGTATTCATTAATATTACTTTAAATCATGTTTTGCTACAAACACACAAAAACATTGAGCGTAATGGATTAATAATTAATGGCATTTAACCTCGACTTATGGCGGAATGTCCATGCTGTTATATTAAATGAGAATTTATAATAATTTAACAAATGAATAGCATATTCAAGACGAAAGATCAATTTGATAAATAAATAGTAATCGAGAAAAGAATAAATGGTAGTAAAAGAATCGAATTTTGTGGAACACATGCAGTTCAACGATGGTTTGAAAATGGAATAAAAAAAGGATTTCAAAGTAATTAAAAATTGAAAATATCATGATTAATTGTGGTGAGCAATGAATGTACGCTATATAACAAATATTTAAATATATAAATTAATGGGAAATAACAAATTATGGAAAAGAAGAATAATATAGTTGATAAAATAAGTGACAGTGTATAATAAGGTTGAAGGAATGAATAAAAGAACATTGAAAGAAAAATTGATAATGAATGAAAAATTGTATAAGAATGAAAAAGAAAAATAAAAGAAGCAAAAAGAAAAAAAAAAAGAAAAAGTTATATGTCAGTTGTCATGGAATAATAATTAAATTTTTGAGTCACCCCCCAAGCCCTCATACGAATACATTGCATGCTGATCCGTCTGCTCAATCGCGGCGACGCTCGCACACATGGTGTGCGAGCGTCTTATGGGGTGGTACATTCAATTTGTACAAGACTCGGCAAATAAATTTTTGAGTCACCCCCCAAGCCCTCATACGAATACATTGCATGCTGATCCGTCTGCTCAATCGCGGCGACGCTCGCACACATGGTGTGCGAGCGTCTTATGGGGTGGTACATTCAATTTGTACAAGACTCGGCAAATAAATTTTTGAGTCACCCCCCAAGCCCTCATACGAATACATTGCATGCTGATCCGTCT
>JALKBU010001448.1:0-10993 GCA_023091735.1 Trichomonas tenax
TATTGAATAATATATTTTTCATGCTTTATATATCCACAGCATTTTAGATGGGAAAATTTTTCATTTGCCACCAAAATTAGACCTTAAATATTCATATTGGTGGAGAAAAATCGAGATGTTTGAGTAGGCGTAGAAAATTCAGTGACGCTTTTGTTCAAGAAAGATTTTTATGATCTTTTGTTCTTGTAATGATGTTCATTAGTTAATAAAATTGGTTTTTGATATATTAACATTGATGTTTCTAGTTAATATCTATTTTGTGAAAATATATAAAAAATATCAAAAGTTTAAACCGGAATTGAGAACTCTAACTATGATATCTTTCATTGAATCGATGAATGTTATTTAATCAATGAATCCGAAATCAATTGTCCATAGCGATGATAGAATAATCAGAATAATTTTTCAGCTTTTTAATAATTTAGATACTACATGCAATGTATATGCTATGTTTAATTTTTATAAAGATTAAAGTGTTGATTTCGTAGTCGACTATTTTGTGCACAAACGCAATGATAGAAACGTTTTAGAGTGATTTAATTATGATAATAGTATATTCCAGGAACAGTATTATATATCTATCATAACAACACTGTTATCTTATTGTCAAAATAAGATTTTATATGCAATCAAAGTCGTATGATAAATTAAGGTTATTCAAAAGGAAATTAATTTTTCGATTTTCAATGTTTTTGGTATTTATGATATGCGTTAATTCCAAATTTAAAATAAAAAATGACAAATTTTAAGTGAGCCGATTAAAACGTGACCATGTCAAATCTGTCAAAGATTGAAAGAATGTTTTTCGCGTTTTTCTCGATTTTCGCAATTTCGTGGTGGAATGGTCCACACGAGATGGTCGCGAGAGTTTCGTGGAACGAGCTCACTGACAGACAGAGAAGAGTCATACAAGATATTATGAATTCATGGTTGGACGAAACCTTGACTTTTACGAAATCAGGAAGCTGGCTTGATGAAATTGCAGCGGGCAATCGTAAACCCGATAACATTTTGGCATTTAAACCATGGCATTTCATTGATATTCCGATTATTGATGGATGTCCAGGGTTCGAAGAAAAAGATACGCCGTTTGTCTACAACATTACCAGCGCTTTGAATCATTTGCTTGATTCCTTCTTAGATCCAACAACAACAAGTAAATGGGCGATTAATTTTGATATTCGCATGCTTTTGCACTTAGTTGCCGACGTACACACCCCAATGCATTGTGTAGATAGATATACGTGCAGAAGTGGAAAACCAAAACCTGATCTCGGAGGAAATTTCTTTTCTATTAGCACTCATATAAGTTCTATCAAAAACCTTCACTACTTGTGGGATTCAGCCGTTTTCGCATATACTACGGCCGGTTTTTCCGAAAATATGGTTAATCAATTGATTTTCGAATTTAGAGATAAAATTCCACCGGATTCGGAGGTTCAAGACTTGAACGTGACAAAATGGGCTTATCACTCACATGATATTGCACGCAAATACGGTTATAATTTAACTGAGAAACAATATATTGATGAAAATTCGTACTATACTAAAGTTGGCCAACCTCAGGCAAAGGCGCAGATTATCATGGCTGCAAAGAGAATGTCTTACATCATTTCTAGATTTGTTGCAAATTGGGATAGTCTTAAAGCAAACAATCAGAAGTCAGAATTACCATCTTCTATCTATCCAGATCGTTCCAACTTCTTCATTAAGTTCTATACACATGGAGCTGCATTATATACTTTAATTGCTCTTGATGTTGCGTTTACAACCATCTCCATTGTCTACCTTATTATGTCCTGCTTCTGCCCAATACAAAAGCCTAAATTTGCAAACGTTAAGAATGAAGAAACAGCAAGTTCTCTTCTCCAGTCTTTAATTTGATTTTGATTTCCTGTCAGGGAGTTGTAATAAAAAGATACTATGTTTTTATAGTTCCTAATTCTGAATTATGATTTCAATAATTGAACAAATTTAAATTCAAGCTAAATTTCATTGTTATTTGTATTAACCATGAAGCAAATGGTTGATTTGCATAGTGATTTGAAGATTTTATGAAAAAATTATTTTGTGGTTACAATATTTAACTCATTAGAACTATGTCGTTAATCGATGTTTGTTTCACTATGCCTATAGATGCTAATGCTAATATACGAAGCTTTGCTTGCATTGATCAAAAAAATTTTATTGTAATCAAAAAAACAGACTGTTTTTTATTTATAAATGTCTTACTGACCTATAATTGCGAGGAATTCGTCTATGCTAACTTTCCTGTCTTTATTCTGGTCCAATCCTTCTAACGTGATTTTTGCATCTTCATTAGTAATAGAAATCCCCATTAGCTTTCCGAGCCTTACAACTTCTGATAAATCTAAGTATCTGTTATGATCGACATCACATATGTTAAAAATCTCGCGTAATAAAAATTCTTGGTTACAGGAGCTCGTGTGTTGGCAGAAATCGATGAATTCGTTCTCGTCGATGAGTCCATCCTTATTTTTATCATATTTTTCAAATAAAAGAACAACCATTAATCTGTCAATAAAATGAGCTTCGACAGATAAAATTTGAGCAACTTCTTCACGGCCGAGGACACCGTTTCCATCGATGTCCAATTCCTCGAATTGCTGTTTGAACATCTGAAGCTGTTGTTGTGAATAAATAGATTTCATCATTTTTAAATGTCACGTTTTTTAACTAAATTCTTCTCTTTTAGTTTTATATAGAGAGTGGCGAATAATCTGAGGCCGATAAATGAAAGAATGTAAGATTTACAAAATAATCGTCGAATTAAAATAAATTCCTTATCTAACGTTATTTTGTGTTATACCAGTGTCTATAGATGGCAGGTATCGTGTTTTTAAGTATTTTTTCAATAAATCAAGACAATCGAAAGTGTTTTCGAGGTTAAACTTTGGTATTTAATATATTATCTAATCTTCTATCTATATTTTGGTTGTCATTGTCACTTTGTTGAAATTTTATGATCAATTTACGTGTCATTTTTGTCATTTTACATGACAAAAATATATCAACGCAATTTTTTCTTTGCATTCTTTTATTTAAGCATAACCCTTTTAAAAATAGCATTTTGTATCTATGTGGATGCTTTTAAGGACTTGTTTTGAATAAACAATGTTTAATATCAATATATTGATAAATTATAAACAATCATTTTAATGATATTTATTATATCATATACACTCTATGCAATGTATCTAGAGATATTTAATATTCAGAAATAGAAATATTGACATATTTGATGATTAAAAAAATGATCAATAGCAAAGTATTCTTTTAATGCAATATACTTTGCAAGCATCTACTTTGATTCTATAAGACATCTTCATATATAAAAACTTCTCTAATACATGTGTTTTGTTCAACTAGATATCATCAAAGAAAATATTCTGTTGAATGGATAAATAGAAGCGAAAATTAGTCTATAAGGTGCTGCGGTGGGGCTGATAATAGTTCGGCCTATTATCGAAAGAATACTGCAATCGACCTATTATCGAAAAAAATTTAAACCTATTCCCCTCAATTTCGTCACTTTTTGTTACTGAGAAATTCAAAAAATCAAAAGGCGATTAAAATTTATCAAATTTCAGTATAACTTATACACAATAAAGTACTCACTGAGCTATTTAAAAATATATAAATTTCGAATTCAAATTTTTTTGTTACAAAATGTTTTTGAAAAAATTGAGAGATCAATAAAATCATTTTTCTTCGATGAAGATCCAAGTGCAGGCTCCGCAGAACAACACACTCGATGTAGAGCTCGACAACGACCAAATCTCTATTGCTGAACTCAAAGCAATCATTGCATCATTGATCGAATCTGATCACGAATTCAGAATTATCTTTGATGGCAAGATTTTAGAGGACGAGAAGACACTTGCTGACTATGGCATCAAGGAGGGAACAAAAGTTTTCATTACAAAGAAAGAAAAGCCACATTGCATCCCATTCGACATCGACATGATCAACGAAATGATTAACAAAGTCTCAGAGAATCCAAAATCCATCTACGAGGTAATCAACCAGTTTCCAATGATTGCTAACCATCCAATGGTCTTGCCTTTCATCCAGCAACTCGTTGACCATCCAGAAGCCTTCCAGCAAGTGATGGCAATGTTGAAGAACTTAGTCGCATCATTTACAAACGGAATGAATCAATTCCAGAGCGACATGGAGAACTTAAAGAAGAACCCACAGGTTGACGAAGTCCTCAAGAACTCATTCGGCTGTTCTTTGAATGATGTATGCAATACAGAGAACAACACAGAAAGAGAAAACTTTTACAAATTAACAGGTTTGAAAGAAACTCCTGAGCTCAATGAAATGCTTTCGAAGAACGAAGATGTTCACACATTGATTGAAACAGTCCAAAGATTGCGTGCTGCAGGAATCAATGTCTTCAATGGCGTTGAACTTCAAGAAGAGAAGAAAGTTTCTGATGAAGAAAAATACGCTCAGCAATTGAGCGTAATGGCTGACATGGGACTCCTCGACACAGAATACAACATTTCAGTGCTCAAAGAAACTTGTGGCAATGTCAATTTCGCCATCGAAAAGATTTTCAACAAGAAGTAATTTAAACAATTTTTAATCTTAATTTTTGTGATTTTTATATTATAATGGAAGTATTGGAAATGTGTGAACGTTTAAAAATTTTCAGGTTTTTGATTTTTGTGTGATGAGTGATAGCGCTGCCTTAATAAGCAGCGCTGTCTCTCAAATGAAGGCGATTAATATGATTCTTGCAGGACAACCGATTCCATTGCCTTCAGAAGACAATGAAATGCGAAAACCTGCGAAAAAAGGGAAACCATCAACTCCACAATCTAAAATCAATATGAAAGTCACTCAAAATTCATCTGCTATACACGATATACGCAAGAAAGTTAGTAAAACGCCAAAATCAAAAATAACGAAAATTCTTTCGGTTTCTCCGGTAAAGCAACCGTCAAGTGTTCACACACTTGATGTAAAATCATTGATTTCGGCATTTTTACATCTCAGATTGCGATTTTATTTTTTGAAATGGAACAAAAAACTGATTTTGAAGCTAATACTAAAGTCAAAAACCATAATTACTAATGAAACTCCTAAAAGTTCAACAACAAAGTCACCAACAAAGAAAAATACAGAAATAAAATCAATAAAGAAACAAGAGTCTCAAAGTCCCATCAAACCAATGCACACAGCAAGAAAACAAGAAAGCAAAGAGTTTTCGTTCAGAAACACAAAACATGAAATGAAAGCTCATTATTTATTGAAATGGTGGACTGCCTTCTATTCTCGTTGCTTGCAACGATCTCTTATAGACTATGCTACATCATCCGTGTTCTATTATCCAACAAAAGCTGAATTATTCAATGAAATCGAAAATATAACGCCATCATACGCAATACCAGAAGAATACGAAGAGAAACCATCATCTCAGTCATTTGTCAGTATGATACCAGTGAGAAAATCACAAATTACAGAAAAACCAAAAATATATCCAAAAACTCCACAACCACAGCGCAAGAAGCCAATATTCACCAATAAACCGACGGATTCTAAGTATTCGCCAACCAAGAAGCCAAAGAAATCGGCACAGCCAAAATTTGTACAAAAGCGACCAATTCCTAAAGTTTTCGATGATGAAAAGTATCCAAATGGGTCTCTGAAGATGCCGAGACCGAAGAATTGGATTCCTCCTGAGATAGAGCCTCAACAGCCAAAAGTTCCAAAGATTTCGCACATTCCTTCGAAAGATGAATTATATCTTCTCGACAGGAGACCTCCTGTTCTCGACATTCGAATCAGCAAATCTTCTGACCCCGAGGACTACTCAAGCGAAGAAGAGGAGGACGAGATGCGATCAGAAATCAAAATGGAATTATCACTCGTTGAGTCTATTCCTGAATATCTTCCAACACTTGATTCTGAAGTCGAAGACTATGATGCAATTATTTCTCCAGAACATTGGGACATTGAAATCAACAAATACAATTATAGGAAGACTAAGCTGCCTCGTGTGAAGCCTCCTAAGCAAGGAAATGATATCTACAAGTTCTTAGAGTCAATTATTACACATGATTTTTGGAAAGACATTTCAAAGCATGGAAAGCTGTTGGCGTTAACAGATGACATTGCATTCACATGGAAGATTAGAGATGAGTTTGCATTAATGATCCTGGATGTCACTAATGAGATAATTTCAGAGTATGATTTGCTCGGAATATCACGTGATAGATTCATTTCTTATATTTGTTCTTTATTTGGTGAAAAACAGAAATCAACAAGGATTATCAATTCAGATTTGTCAAATGATGCAAGAGCATTCATGATGAACGATCTTTGTGAGTTCTCATTTAAGTTTGCTGATGAATTAATGGATATATCCTTTAGTAATATCATTTAAGAAATCATAACTTTGATTAGCTTATATTTGTTATTGTTTTGTTATTTTAATAAATATATTTTTGTATGTGTTGATCTGAATTCAATTTTTGGATGTGGTTATTACTACTAACGATAATGATATTTTCAATTGGCTCATCGAAAAGTTATTTTATTACAGAAATAAGAACTTGGTTAATTTGAAATTATAGATCTTGTCCAATGATAATTCAAGTAGATCTCAAATAATCATATATAGTTGAGCAGATATCAAAATGAAAGTAATCAATATTTTATTTTTTGTCATCATTATAAGATTATATCAATCACATTTGCTCACCATAATGGTGAAACTCTCAATTATTAACAAAAGTGACACATTTTGAAAAGTTTACAAATAGATCAAAGACATCTTTATCAGGATAGAAAATCCATTTAAGCCATGGCGTTGCTTTGTCAGTTTGTTGAATAGCATATTGAGTAAATGGAATTTGACTATCCTCTGGTGTAATTATTTGATCTACTTTAGCTCCGTTTTGAAGCAAAAATTCGATAGAAGTAACATTTCTGGCTTTGAGATTTTGCGAATCAACGCCAGGTAATTGAAATATAGAAGGCAGGATTTCCAACTATATTCCTCTGGTTCTCCATAATGATATAATGTCTTTAATTCATCGCTAATTTTGCTAGAGATATTTTTGATGATATTTTCGTTCTTTCCAATCAAAGAAAACTGAATCAAATGTTCGTTTGAGTAATTCTTGTATCTGTTCAAAAGCATGAAATAGCATTTCTCAGATCCATGAAAGGCAGATATTTCTATCAAATCAAGCATCTTTGGACACTCTTCAATGAGAAGATACCCAAAAACAGAATCAGAATCAATTTTCGGAATTTCATCATAATTCGAAATCATTTCCAACAATAAGTCATCAAAATCATTAAAAATTGCATGCAAAATCGTGTTCTTGTTATATATTAGATCATCACTGTTTGAGTTGTCTGATGAAAGTTCTTTGCTAAAAAATTTATAAAATGTGGGTAAATCATTATAGAGGTAATGTCTATTCTTGCAATGAATTTGATGAATTTTAAATAACTTTTTGCGTATTTTGGCTGCATATATATTGCAGCCCTTATCATTTGACATAAATCTGAAATTCGCATTTCTTTCCTTTGTATAGAATCCCTAAGCATATCGAATCTTGTGGCGTTTGAGAATCGGGATTCTTCCACAGAACATCATATATTTTCATGCAGTCAATCATTCAAAAAAGTGCAATATTTATTTGTCACATTTTACGATAATCTTTTGAATGGAAATAATCGTTCATATCAATAGCATAAAAAAGCATTGACTTCAATGTTAACTCTATAGTGATTTTATGATCTCATTACAATATTACATCAACCTGTCTTATTGATTCAACACTATGCAATTAAGTCAATCAATATTATTTATTGTTGAATAATAGACACACATGAGAACGCTAGACACGGAACTCTGCCACACTTTTTCACTTTTTCGAAAAGCGTAGTAACATCATATTGATATCTCAATATTTCGGAACTGTTTGTCTATTCTTTGTAATATCATGATGAAAAATATTTTGTGAATTTTCCGCGGAAAAGTAACATCATTGGTTTCCTCTTTCATTATGATATTACATAAAGTAGTTAGGCTCGATTATCTTTGAGATATAGAATCAATTGGTTACATTTGATCATCATTATGATTTAAGATCGATCATTCACATTTTATCATTATTTCGAGATATCTTTCCTGCTTCAATTGCATTTGAATTGAATTCACTCCAAATAGTTCAATATCTAAAATCTGAAGGCGCCATTGAATGAATTCTATGCTCGTTTAATGAGATTTGATTCCTATGAATATTTTTTATCAGTAGGATATAAACAGACTACATAGATGACATATCATTTCGTTAATAGCTAAAAATCGCCCAAGTGTCTAGAAAATTAATGTTCTAACAAGCTACTTAGTGATTAACATAGATTTCTATATGTGGGAGAGAAAAATATATATTGAAAAGTGAATCCATAGAGATGTGCTGAAATATTCAGTAACTTTTTGCGAAACCGATAATGAATAGATGATGAAAAATATATCTAATTATTTTGAATAAGTTTAGATTTTATTTAACTAAAGTCATTTTTTTAATCGATAAAATCATAAAAACTCATCAATTTTAATTAGTATATATAATTTATCGCTTTCAAGACTTAAATACAATTTTTCAAATTGCAAATATTTATAATGTTTCTTTCTACTAAACTGTTTTACCGCTTAAATGTCCAGGTCAAAATAAAATATAAATCAATAAACAAATGAATTTTATCAAACAAGTTTATGATCCGCCAGAATTTGTTGTGCAACTGTATTAATCATCTTAGAAATGGAACATTCATCCATAGCACATGTAAATATAGAAATGATTCTATCTCTTCTTTCAGGAGGAGCGACATTCAAAAATGTGTTTCGTAGGTGTTCAAGACATTCAGAAACATTCTTGATGGCACCTTTGAAATCAGGGAATGACTCAAGGAAACGCTCTGGATTCTTTTGAATCTTTGTCTCGAAGAGATCTTGTTTGTTAAAAACTAAAAATATCGGTAAGTTTTGAAGTACTGGCTTGTTAAGAATCATCTCCCAAATGCCTAACGAATCAGCAACACGGCTTGTGATTTTGTCTTCAAATAAAACTTGATCAAATTCAGAAAGCGCTTGGACAAAAATAACGTAATTAAGATGACTGAAGCATCCTTCCCAGTGCTTTCTTTCGTTCTTCTGGCCACCAATATCAACCAATTGAACTTTAACTTTTTCAATCAACATTTTTAAGTCAGAATTGCCTGTTGTTCGTATACGAGCCTTAAGTATATCCAAATCTGATGGAATGTAGTTCTGTTCTGCAATCTGTCCGATTTTATTAAGAAAATAATAAAAATTTTCCGCTATTCCAACAGAATTTGATTCTGCATAGATTCTCTTCATAGAGGGGTCCTCCCAAACACGCTCAATTAGTGATGAAATCGAATGCTCAATTTCGTCAGTCACTTCTAAAGCTTTAATTTGGTCCATAGCATCATCCAATTCGTCCGGGTACGAATAAGTACTCTTTCTAAGGTCATCAATAAGTAATTGGAAATCCGAAATAATTGATACGTTAATAACATCCTTGAAGTGCTGTCTATCAGCGTTTGTAAAACCGCCGCAGTAGAGGCGCTTGAGTTGCCTCGCGATGGTTGATTTTCCCGATTCACCAGCTCCAAGCAATATTGCTTTGACATCTGGTTTATCGAAAGTTCCGCGCTCGAACTTGATATCGTTTTCGACAGGAGGAACGATCTTCTCGGGGGTTTCCGCGAGCGGTTCAGGAGCAATTTTGCTTGATGGCTTGCTAACACCACAACCCATATTTTTTGATTTTTTTTTCGTATTTTTTTTTTTTTTGGAATGATAAATAGTGTTATATATGTAGTACGCTTCTCATTTTCCATAGATTTTCAAGCCTGTTAGACACATGTGTCTAGACACACATATATATCTTTATATATCATGATGTCAGAAATATCATGATTACGTGTCAAATTGACGACCTTCAAAATGAAATATAAAATGTGGATAAGCCAATCACACAATATTCATATTTGCATGTAAAATAATGCATGCTCATTGATATTTTTATTGTTTAATACCGCCTGGACCAAAATTTCCAAAAATCTAAATAAATTCTCGACCCATCAAAAACAGCCTGGCGCGAACATCGCCATTAAATTCTGGTGTGGGCGGACGCCTATCCCTTTTTTTGTTTTATCCCTTAAAAGGGCAAAAATGAATGTGTCTTTGTAAAGCAAGTTTTTGTGAGTGTCGGACACAATGAACAGACATATTGAATTTTTGAACTGTGTCGGGAGTTTACACAGACACACACAATTTTTTCGAATGTCGTTTTCTTCAATAATACGATTCTGTATCTATTATAAATCATTTTTGCCGTGTTAAAATCGAAATTCATTCATTTTTTAGTGCAAAATTACAAAAGACACATAAATAATTAAATTTTCAAAACTAGACATTGTTCAAGACAATGGGGATGACAGGTCAGACACTTAACGTATAGATTTTAAGAAGCGTAACTCCTACGGATTGGAAAAGTGATATTTTTGCTTTGTCTTCGGGAAATATACGCTTCTTAAAATCATTTATCTTCAGAATTATTTTGGGCTTTTTCAGTAAAATTTGAACTTAGCATAATATATACAGTAGAAAAAATCCGATAATTTTTGTGTCACGTTTGTGATTTTTCTGAACTTTACGGCAAGGTTATAATTTTTAATGATATATTTGGTATCTATACCATATGCTGATTCTAAATTTCTATTTATTTAATGCTAATAGGCACTTTTTCAGGGTGGGATTACTTCTTTAAGGAATATTTTTCCTTTAACGGTGTAGTCCCGCGACCTTCATAACTTTTTATCTGATCAATATTTTTTCGATTTGAAAGTACTTTCATGTACATATTGATAGTTGTCTATCCAGTGGTGTAAGTGGCACAGTCTATATATCTAT